>VWYI01013313.1:1731-31170 GCA_013399455.1 Anthoscopus minutus
TTCCTGTTCCATGCATTTGTTTTTTTCTTTTTAATTCCTAGCATTAAATCTGTAAAAGTGTACATAGTTTTATTATAACTTTTTTCCTATTTGGAATGTATCCTTTTGCTTAATAATATCAATTCACGTGGGGATTGATGTTATTTTTACCAAGGCTCAAATTCACTAACTTCTGGAGTGGTTGTTTTCTAAATAACATAATTAAAACTGCCAGTATGAATTCCACTGGATCCTAGAATTTTGTACCAAACTGCAGTTGTTTCAATATAAAAGCAGGCTTTCACTTTCTGTAAAAATGTTTTACAAGTAAGATTAAAAAGAAATTATTTTTATCATTAGACTTAAACTATGCAGATTTTAATGTTCTATAACTATAACATCCATTCCATGTGTATTCTCAAATTAACTAAAATAAACTAAATACTATACATCTATAAATGAGATTAAATACTATATAAGCAGAATTGTGTTTGGGTTACGCAAAATGGTAAAAAAGAAAGAAAAGAAACAAGATGTATATGTGAGATCAGTTTTAATTTTTTAAATTAAATATATTCTTGTTCTCAGCTTTAGCTCTGAAAAAGGCTGTAGTGTTTAAACTGTGTCTAGTTAGATACTTCATCTCCCTTAGCTCAAGTCAAGATCAGACAGAGTATTCAGAGTTTAAACCAGTTTCAATCAAAACATGTCTGAGACCTGTTTATTCTTAAAACTAGAGGACTGGTGTTCTGGATTGTCCATAATTGTTTGATCACTGTGCCTCAGAAATGTATCATTCACAGATCAGGTTGCAAGCCTAGCACAAAAAAATCTGTGTATATATATATATGCATATTTGTTTGTATGTTATTTATAAGAAGCAGAAGAAAGGATTTACTTGATTGGGCAAGCAACAATTCCAAGTATACCTTCTCTTACAGGAGTATGACAATGGGAATGTTTGTGACAGCTTGTTTTTATATGTCTTTCTCCTGGGATACTGCTTGATTTACCCTGAGGTTCCCTATTAGTTTTGCAGGTTAAGGAGAAATAAGAAAGAATATAGCAACACAGAGCATTTGGGAACTAAATCTGTGTTCTGGTGCTGTCTTTTGTATCAGAAAAACTTTTTCTGATCTTCATGTAAACTCAGCCTATAGAATGTGTAGAGAATTTTTTTCCGACATGTCAATACCTTGTAAGATGGTGGGAATTCACTTCTGCAGGTTCAGCTGTTGCAGTTGGGTATCTCTTAGCCTTCTTTCCATCTTCTGAGCTTTACTGCTGACAAGGTTACTGCTTTCCTCACAATACTACTACTAGATAAGGTACAGTAACTACAGCTCTGAAATCACAAGTAATGAGTTTATACAAAGGTAGAAATCCAAAGGGAGAGGGAGAAGAAAAGACCACACCACCAGAGGCATTTCTTTGTATCTAAGTTCCCTCTCCAGAACTGCTGATTTTTCTCCCCCAACTTCTAAAGAGAATAAGTAGTGCAAGTCAGGAGCTTAACTGCTTTATGTTTGTTCACTAGTCTGTAAAATAGAGAATAATGTGTGTGTAATACTGCTTTCAGGCTGAATATGTTAATGTCTGAAAAACTTTTTAAGATTGTAAAACGCTATGTAAATGGGAACTATTAGCATATCTTTCTACTATAACAAGAGGGCAAGATTCTGAAAGAGTTCATGTGACACTCTTGAAGGAGTTCAGCACAGGCCAAAGTGTCTGTGAGAGCAGTGTCCTGAGAGAATCTCTGAAGTAACAAAAGCCCTACACTCCAACTGACTTCCACACATTTGAAACTAAGTCTTGTGAGACAGGCTATTAATATTGCTTTTTTTTTCCTCCCTTATTAATTTTGGGATGGTTTTAATAATAAGCTTGATATACAGACTGGGGGAAGTGCCTCACAGGGTATTATTTAAATTGCAAAATTATCTGCAGTAGAAAAAAACACCCCAAACCACACAACTTTCCTCATCTCATCCTGCCTATCCCTATACAAATTCAAGCTCTAGCTTAGTTTGAAGCTTTTGTTTGCTGGAGGAAGGGAACAGGAAATCTCAGCTATCTTGTTCACCTTAAGACATAATAATATCATAAAGATAGGTGTGTAGGCAAGAGGTCAGAATAATTGGTCTTGTGTTTGATCCAGTACACAAAGAGAAAACCTCTCTGAGAGGTGGGCAGAGACAACAGGATGCAGAGGCCATGACACATTTTCACTGCTTCTTTTCAAAAGCTCTTCTGGAGAGAATGGTTAGGTCTTTTCACTGCTTCTTTTCAAAAGTTCTTCTGGAGAGAATGGTTAGGTCTTAAACATAATTATGATACAACTTGTGCAGGTGAAGAGATGTATTTCTCTTTGTTTTTGTATTTCCTTTTAATAATATAACAGATATCCTTTCATTTATTAAGGAGTTTTAAGCCTGCCATATCTGTTTTCTTGTCTGTATCTCTCATATTTCCGTTAAATAAAATGAAAATAATTAATTTGGTACCCAAGGGAATCAAGGTTTCCTTGTCTGTGGTTTTTTTTCTCCCTTTTTAATTAAAGAATGGAAACATTTTGTTCTAGGCAGCTTCTGTGCAGTCATAAAAAGGACACTGGAATGCCACTCAGTACAACTGAAAATTTCATGTCTCTCATGCACACCAACTGTACAGTTTATCAAGGTTCTTTTAAATATTTCATGCTGCAGGAAAGACCAAAGGTGTTACATTACATGCTATATTTGGCCAAAAGGTGGTTTATGTTTCTATTTTTTCAGCTGGACCTAAAAAGGCGTACATTGTCATTGACATCACATTTCTCATTTTTGTAAATAGTCACACACTTCAGAAAGCATCAAATATCTGATGTGCTTTTCTTCTGATAGCACTTAATGAGCCTTCTTCATACATACTACATTTTAATATTATGAGTCTAATTAAAACTGGCCTGAAATTCTTTAAAATGCCACATGAGAAGCTTTGATATTTATGTATGCTAAGCTACTCTTCTGTTGAGAATATATGGAGGAGAAACTCCCATCCAGTGTTTGGCTCAAATGATTTTGTGCTTTTTTTCTTAAATGCCTTCTCCTTCTGAATGTAACAGTTGGACCATATTTATATAGTGCTACTCATTTCTGATCACTGACCATATAAACCTGAGATATTTCATTGTTAAGTCTCTGCTGAAATTCCTGACATTCTAGAAAAGGGTTAAATGCTCCTGTAATGGTTCCCCGCAGCCCTGAGATGCTTGAAAACATGATAAATGAAAATGCCTAATTCTTGCTGTATTAATTCAGTTCAAGTAGCTGTGCCATTAGAGTTATTCAATATGAAAGGCAGAATTTTGTGCAAGGACTCTAGTTTGTTGGTTTTTTTTCAACACTGATGAAATTACGTTTTAAGGCAGTTAAGTCACAAAATCAAGAGTAAAAATCTCATATTCAGCAAAACTGAGGCTCATATTATCCTGGCATGTTTGTGCAGAATGCTGTTCTTTTTCTTTAAGTCTGTGGCAAATTCTTGGTAATTTCTGAAGCATAAGATGAAAGACAGTGAAATTGTTTCATGATACTGAAGTAATATGTGTATTATACATGTCTTGACAAAGAATTGCTTATCTTGACCAAAAAAGATTGGTAGTTGAGTTTATTCAATTCATTCTATTGCATCATATCTGATTATTAAAGGAGTTTTTTAAATTAAAAAACCCTTGATTTTTAAAAACAAACAAAAGCAGCCTGTTTTGAAGTTGAATATTTTATCATTAGCCTAATATTAACTAGAATAATAAACTAATAATTTGATTTTCATATTGTTCTGTGGAAGGTAAAAATAATATAGTGAAAGACAAGGTGATTATTTCTAAAGAAAAACATTCATCCTGAAACTGTGATTTGTTCAATAACACAGTAGTTAGTAATTGGTGTGTGGTGGTTTTACATAAATGGACAACTATAAAAAGCATACTTTCTCAGTTAGTTAAGATTTTAAAGTGCTATGCATTTTTGTAACAACTCTGGCAATAAGATCTTGATTGTGTGCTACTGGCTGGGACGGTTAATAATTTATTTCAACCATCTTTCTTTCTGAAACAAGCACTTAATCAAACATATTAGTGCTGTTATGAGTATATTTCAGAACCTTTCCATTGCTTTAGATATATTATCATTTTAGCGTGACTTTTCATATATTTCATACTGTGTTATTACACAATATATGAGACAAAATCAAAAATGATGGTGTGCACACTCCATTTTATGTAGCCTTCAGAATTAAGTGACTAGCAAGACAGATAAAGGGTACTCATTTTGTCCTATTCCTTTCTCACTTAGAAGTTCTAGAAAAAATACAATTTAATTAATAATAACATTAGTCTAACTTCTAATTTTGCACTTATGATATTAGTTAGGGTCTTTTATCCTGAGTCTGATGATTTTAGACTTAACCATTGATAACTTTTGTGTGTACAAATATTGAAGATACATGGCAGAACCAATTCATTTGCCCTCATATTCATCTCCTCAGAAGACAGATCTATTCTTTTGATTTAGCTTAATTTTATGAAGAATACATGCATACATTTAGTACTTATGAGGTACAGGCCCCTAAAAATACTGTATTGCTTCGTTATTCCATTGGAAATTAACATTTCAAAAGAAATATAGATGACTGTGTATGTTTTATTATTAGATATTTTAATTAACTTTTTTTATTTAATAAATTTTCTTCATGATAATATTGTATTTACCTAACACTGGGACAACCTTATATTGTGGTACAGAAATCACCTGTTAACAACAGTCAATAGTCAATATATTTTGGCTATTTTCTTCCTGTCCCATTATTTTTGCCAAATATTATGTTCACTGAATACTGTAGCAGATTTCAAAGGTTCAGATTCTGGGATATTTCATTTGAAGCACTTTTTTTGTAAATTACCAATTAAAACTATGTATGTTCTTTTGAATACCTGATAATGTCAACAGAAAATATTGGTCCTGCTTATTAGCAGATAATTGGATGTAGTTCTAAGGCTGAGCTTACACAGAAGCATTGACTAAATTGATGTTTCTTCTCCATGTTAAAGATGTCTTAATTTATTTGTATGCTCCTCTCACTTTATATTTTCAGTATAGTGGACTCACACGATTTTGGATTTAAAGCTGCAGTACTTAAATACAATAAAATCAGTTTTCCTCCACAAAAATGCTTCCTACAAACTGAATGAAAGACAGGAGAAATAAAATTTAAGTCACAAAATAGTATCTAAATTAGAACTATTTTCCTGGGGCTATTAATGGAATATGAATGTCATTTTTCCAGCAGTTAATTTTTTCTCATGGAGGCATTTTTGCACTTTTCAGATAGTATTTGAATTAAATTGAGGTTTGGATTGCTTGTGTGCATGGTTTACCTTTTTCTAAAGGACATTTTTAAACATTCTGCTGCATCTGGGAGCATTGATATAAGGACAAAAAGGTTTCAATGCCAAGAATATGATTAACAAATTTAATTATAATTTTGAAGATTCGATGCTCTTAGTCTCTCTACAAATTGTTAGCCAAGAAAAGAGAATCTGGATAGAGAATTATAAGCTTTTTTGAGTTTACTGAGCATGATATTCAACTGTGTGTGTACATATTTGCCAGGACTAATTTAGGGAGTTAATCTGGTTCATCCCTCCAAATCAGTGCATCTTGATCCTTTGGTGCTCATGCATACATTTTGTAGATGAAAATGCTGAAATAGTTCTGTTGAGTGTAGTATGCTTGCATACATTGTAATCAGGAATTCAGAGCTGCATATTTTGAAGTAATGAAGCAGCAGGAGGTTTGCTACGGTACCTGTGTGCAGTGGGAAGACAAATGCTCTTCCAGAATACCTGTGGCTGGTGTTTGGGAAGAAAGCTACTTTAGTGTTTAATTCATGAAAGCTCTGGACATGTAATGTTTGCCAAATGCCAGTTCTGACCTCAGGCATGTAAAAATATGCACCATGGTGTGGACATGATTTTCTGAGCCTGAGAGAGTTTTTCAGCCTGTCAGTGGCTGATCTGTTCCCAAGGGAAAGTCTTTTGGGAAAATTCTCTTTCAAGGACTGTTTTTTGTAAATAGATTTTGGTTCTCAGAACAATGTCACACAGGGGTTCTAAATGTGTTTTTCTCTTGTTCCACCAATGGGACCAGAGAGGTGGTTCCTTTGGCTAATCATGTTGACCTGTATCAGAAGACCTTATAAAAAGGGCTGCAAACCCCAAAATAAAGGCTTCTGCCTCACTGGGATCAAACCTCGTTGTTGTGATTTGAGTCTACTCTGCTATTTCGTGTCCACTAGCAACACCATGGATTCTTCAGGTCTTTGTGTCTGAAGTAAGCAGTTGATTCATTTCTGAGTTCACGAAACAAAACACCTTTTAACAGAGCAGTAACATCTCAGCCTGGCTGAAGCAGTTTTGGATGGGCTGGCCAGAGTGGTACAAGCTAGTCCTGAAAACTGTAGGCAGTTAGGTTGTGTGGGTTTGTATCAATTTTTAAATAGAAATCCTACTATGCTCTAAGGCTTTTAGCTGGTTGGTAAAAACTGTGATTTTATTAATTGATGACTTGAGTTCTGGCTATTAATTTGTAATCTGAGTTCATGCATATTGTTGCAAAAAGGGAGCAGATGCAAGTGGCTTCCTAGCACCCAGCTGCCAGCAGCATCTTTATTTGGACTTCTGCCTTCCCACAAAATAGTTGAGAAATTGAAGTTGAAAGGTTTTTCAGTTTTCAGGAAACAGAAGAATTTCTGCAGAAACTGTAAAAGGAGCTGAAAAAGTAGAAGATTTCAAAGCATATATCAAAGAAATTGAAAAGGAAGCTATATAAGGTAATTTGTGTGCTGGTTTTTAATATATTCAACTGAATTTGATACAATCTTCACAAGAACTAGTACATTTTCTGTTAAAAAAAATCAGAATTATTTTATTGAAACTGATTACTTTACTTTCAACTCTCTCCTTATTAAATCTAGTGAAGAGTTTCCCTGAAGACATTTGCATCTATTAGCAAAGGAAATATATGTATTACTAGAAAATACTTAACCTAGGACAAATTGGTGACAGCAGGATATTGAGCAATTAAATCTGTGTTCTCAGAGAGGATGTAAAGGAAAACTCAGATAAATGTAACAGATACTTAGGTTGTCTAATCAAGCTGCTTAGTAACTCTTTTTTTTTTCTAAAGAATATATACATATAAATAAACTTTTAGTGTTGGACTCTGAGTGCTTTTTGGCTGTAGAATGCTTGTTGATTAAAATTCAAAGGTTTCTGCGGAGTGTAGGAGAAATAACATTGTATTTTTCTACACAAAAATTGCTATTTTCAACAATGGATAACCCTAGTGAATAGAAGGGAAGGAGCAAGCGCCAAGGACTCTGACAGTCTGATGACAGACTACAGATCAACTAGAAAAAAGGCCTTTCTGAACATTTAAGTTCTGTACTTCTTTAAACTAGTGTAATAACTTTCTCCTTTGCTTCAGTGTCCTCCATTTTCAGTATGATCAATCTCAATGTAAATGTAACTTAAAAATATTTCATCAATTATATTTAATATTGTATCATTCAATATATTTTAAACATTTCTGTTAAATAATATGATCCCCACAGTTATATTCTAGACCATTTACTCATAAGAAAAATTAAAACTTTGTATGTAAATTTCCAAACAGAAATCCTCTGATTTTCAGTCTTTTATGTCACAAAATATAGCTGAAGTCTATATGACTACATTGATGAATAAATATATTTTTAAGTTCATTTAATATTTGGTCCACCTTCTTAGAGGTGATCTCTTTTTTGTATCTTGATTCCACAGTCTGGAATTGCTAGGTCTGTAGCTGTAATAATAATATATGTGATGGAGTCTACTACTTATGCAGACACGAGAGACAAACAGAAGCCAATAAAGACCTTTCAGTTTAGAATATAAATGTGCATCACACCATTTCCAGAGTCCATGTATGTATATACATAAACAGTTCAGTAGTAGTCAATCAGGCTTTTTTGATGATTTAGTTAAAGGCAAGTATTTGATGTCTATTTTTTTTCTCCAGTTCCACTGACTTGTTACAGTCTTCATGTGCTTAACTACTGATAAATTTCAGACTGATTTTCTAAGTTATTCTTCAAATATGAAGAGTAAATAATATTTTGCAGTGCAATATTATTTGAGACTGATTTGCCTCCAGTGTTACCAAAATAGTTGTAATTTTCCCTCAGAATTCCCATGTTCTTAAATTAAAATCCTTATTTAATCTCCATCATTCTTATATTGAAAAAATTGGTGCTTGGGGAAATGCTGCTGAATACTGAGTATTTTTTATATAATAATAGATTACTGCCAGTGATATGAATCTTACTTTGGACTGACACACATAAAGTACATTAACTTTATGTGAAATCAGTGTTGGAAACAGAATTCAAGTGATAGTAAACTACAGACATATCTGCATTTCAGTAAAAGATTACCTACTTTAACTTTATTAGGGTACACTTGTTTTGTCTGGTTTTTAAATGCCTCCCCTACACACACACACACACACACACACACACACGAAAGTCAAAACCCCCACCCTCTTCTATTTCATAGTAGTTTTCTGGAAGCTGGTAATTGTTGAGTAATTGAGCAGAGATTGGTGTGACAGGCTTTGGCTAAATTGTCAAGTATAGTAATTACTGATTTTCAGCATTTCCATCCTCAAAAAATTAAATCTGACCCTGGCTTCATTTTATTATCAATCTGGAAATATGAATGTTTTAAAACTTGATTTCATCAGTTCATGTGTAAGAATAAAAGAAGGTCATATTTCAAATTAAGTAAGGCATGCTTATAACAAAGTACACTGTGTACTATTTTGTACTTATTGTTTTTGTTGAAAAATAATATTAAAGGTATTTCTATAAAGGAATTCCAAATATGCATGTTATTTTCCAGAGCAGTCACCAATCTAATTGTTGTGGTGCTCACTAGTTGCAAAAGAAAGGCAGAGTTTGATAGGCATTTTGCAAATTATTTTAATGATCTGTCTCCTAATACTATCCAGAGAATTATTGTAGGTGGAATCAAACAGTATCCTTGTTTTCCCTCTAGAGAACCTGCATGTCACCAGACTTTGGTATTGAGGTCCTACTTCTCTCTCTAGAGAGGTGGATGTCTCACAATGACTTTGGCTGAGGGCTCTGTCTGGTTTGGAGAGAAGTCTGAGGAGTGACCTCACAGCTCCCTGAGGAAGGGAGTTGAGTGTGAGAGCTCTTCTCCCTTGTGCCCAGTGCCAGGACACATGGGAATGGCCAAGACCTGTATTGTTCAGGAGGATTTCTAACCTCTGAGCTAGCAGAAGGTGTTGTATACCCACAATCATTCCTCAGCTTGAGCATGGGGTCTGACATATTTTGAGAAGACATGCTTTCTGATGGGGGTAAGAGATGTGGATCACCTTAAGATCATTTGACCATCTGAATATTTGCAGGAATTAGATGTGATGTATTGTTTTTGAAAGTCTTCTTTGTTCATCCAGTTTTTCTGGTATCCCACAGGATCGCAAAATGCCCATCTCTGGCACTTGTGAGTCTCAGAGATCAAATCCTGAGTCAGGACATGCTCCTCAACTAAGCAGTTTCAAGCTTACCAATGGATTGTTTTTTTGCTTTACTCATTTTTAGAAATGCCCAAGATGATTCTCATGGGAAAGCATGCTAGAGCACAATATCCTGAGAATAGCAGCATTCCCTCAGAGGGAAAGTTCATCCCAATACTCTGTCTCCAAAGCAGCCAGTCAATGTCTAAAGGAAAGCACTTGACCAGCGCAATTCTGCTTCTGTTAGGGTCCTGGGGGTGCTCACAGGCTCAGTGGCTGGGACTGGCCTCTCCTGGTACCCACAGCCCCACCTCTCCTGCCAAGGGCCCAGAGGACACATCCCAGCTTAGCTTGGGACCTTCAGTCCCTGCCTAAGCCATGTTGTACATGTGCAGTCTGATTATCCCACCATAATTATGCAACTATTCCCAATAGTAATTAACTAACAATGCAAAATGTATTGGCACTGCATGGCTGTAGAAGAAATATTTATATATTGCACAATGTTTCTTTAGGTTAATGTGTTTTATGCAGGGTGTTAAACTAATTGACAGCCATAAGTATAGACATTTTTCAAAATCTAAAAGAACATTAACATTTAACTTCACAAATAAATTCATTTTTACACACAATCTTGGGATATTTACCAAGGTGTAATCTTATTGACTGACTTCTTTAGGAAACAAGAAGACATTAGGAACAATTTCATAAGAGTGCCAGCTAGGACATTGCACAGTAGTTGCACCAATAACTTAATGTGAAACTAAGACTAATATTTTGTGGTTATATTTTTCTCCGTTGACTTCTTGTACCATTTTTTAGGACATATGTAAATATGTCATAATGCTGCTTTAAAGTTGATGAAGATATGAATGCTGACCTCATGCTTACAACATAGAAAGAAAGTTTTCATTTTTCATAAAAGTATGAAGAACTGTAAAAGAAGTACAAATTTGCATTAAAATGAAAAATGAAATCAGTCCTCTTGGAAACCTGTGATCCAGACTTTATGAGCAGGTGTGTGTCAATATATTCAGGGAAATACTCTCACAGCTAACTGAATGTTAAATAGGGACTGAAAATTGCCAAGACCTTGATTTCTAAAAGACAGTGGGAATATAAATAAACAAGCAACATTACCTAGTCAGTCATCCGCAATATAAGTAATTTCCTACAAAATATCTCCTAAAGTTACTAGATCATGGCTAACTCTTCATGGATGAATATGATGTTCCTTTAAAAATTTTAAAAAAACCCAAAAAAAAACCAAAAAAAAAATTAAAAAAAATCCAAAGAGGCTAAGAGATTGGTTGGGTTGGTTTTTTTGTTTTTTTTTTTTTGTTATTTTTTCCCCTAACTGTTGAAGGTAGTGGTGAAAATGGACTTAAAATTTATTCTTATGATCAGATCTTACAGCCAAAGAGAACTTTTCTCAAGACTCATGACAGATATGATAGATAATTTACAGGTTTAAGATATGCACAGAACAAGGTATTGGAAACATTGCTGTACTCAGGGGTACAGCAGTATGGCATGGTGGAAATCAAATGCAAAGAAGAAAGATTGTGACATCTCTAGAGGTATTTTCACAGTCATAGCCAGAATTTCAAACAGTGCAAATTAAGTGGCTTGAAACCAAACCCTTTAGTTGCAACTGAAGTTGTTATCTATACACTGTGTACAGTTATTTTTACAAACAGCTGTTATTTTGTATAGAAAAAGCAGTGTTCAGTGGGGGACATAACATCTAGCATAACCTGTGGGGATTTTTATACATTGCTTTGGTAGCACATAGTAAATACATAATTTCATAACTGTATGGAGGTTGATACCAAGATTATTTGAGATAAAACTATTCTATGATCAGGAATATTTCTAATTTGAATATGATTTCTTTGTATTATGAATCACTGCTGTCCTCTAGCATTTAATACAGATTCAGGAATATTATTAACCATCTGTTAAATGTTATATTAAGCACTCAAATTTCTTTTAGTGTATATGAGTTTCTGCAATATTTTCTGCAAATATTGTATCCCTAGACTAACTGTAGCTTCCATCAGCCTCAAGTACTTCTGTGATGGCTAGACATTAATTTAGAGGGTATCCTGTATACTTCTGAAGGAATCACATCCATTTAATTAAAATGTAAAATTCAGAACTGATTATTATTAGGAAGTTGAATTCAGTTAAAAGATCAATAAACACTGGATGCAGACATGCAAATAAAAGTTTTAATGGTATTGCAGAGGATTCATTTGTAACCAGTGAAATCATAAGCAAAGCCATATTTTTATCTTCCTTAAAGGTAGCTACAAGGAGAAAAAAACCTGTATCCTTTTTTTTTCCTGACATTGTCATCTATAAATAGTATTAACTTCAGTCTGTATGAGAAAGTTAGACGTAACTTTGTAAAGGAGACCTTTAATCACTTTACATTTTAGCATGGAAACCAGTATCCCTTTCTAAAGTTGCAATAGCATAATAGCAATTTGGGTTACTCAGAAAAAATGAAAGAGGAACAAAACATTGTCTAGTTCATCCTCCTTCTCAGTAAAACTGCAGCCAAAACCACCAACAAACCCAGAGAATTCAACAAACAAGATTTTATATTTGAAATATATTTTTTTGTACCCTGAAATAATAATAATATTTCAATTTTAAAGTTAAAATATTATAGGTAGATCTCCCTACATATAAAAGGAGAATTATTACCACTGGGTAACACAGCATTACTGGTTAAGATTAAATAGAACTAATCCATTTTTAATTCTTGTGGGTTTTTTTCTTATTCTGCAATTCTTCCTTAAAATCTTGTGTTGTAAGTATCAGATAATCATAACATTTTAGAAATTCTGAAAACTGCATATATTTAACATGTCAGTGAGCTCTACTTTTGACGTGATTATTGGATTTTTTTACAGGCATTCTGAAACTCCTCTTATTTGGGCAGAACAGGTGCATGATATTCTGCAATTTCCTTTTCATTAAAGATGTCAAGAGTGATACTTACCTCGTGAGGTTTATGGATATGCATTTAGTCCTTGGCAGTGCTCATGCTCACACCCCTGGACCGATGTTTTGTTACTCTGTTAATTTGTCCCAGAAATAACAATAGCCATAGAATATTTCATCTTTCTTGTGCTATCAGTATCACAGAAAAGGTGCAATTTGTAGGTACTTACACTTTGTGATTGAATCTTTGGCTTATTTCTAAAAATTTAGCATTTTATTATTGCTTTGGCTTGGAGTGGTTATTGTCCTTTGTCATGATGGCACATATCTTCATCATGCTGACAGTCATGAGACCTCCTATTTCAGATGTCTAAAAAAAGGGGGAGGTTTGTTTCAGACTTAAAACAGAATTTATATAATAATAAGCATGTGGTGAAAATAGATGCTTGAAAATGCTACAGCTAACCATTACTGAGAAATTGTTTGCCTTTCCCCTCTCCAGCATGTATCTGCTGTATTTGTTTGCTCCTTTACCTTAATGTGATTATTCTTTCTGTCCTGGCTGTCTGTCTGACTCTTCTTTTAGATTCTGTTTACACTTTATTCTCCCACAGGATATCACTGGATGTTACACACACACACACACTTTCTTTTACTCAGTGGCTCTGTAGAAGGTAGGACATCTGCCTCTGCAGCATTTGCTTCTGTATTATGCTAAATGTCTCTCAGAATGCAGCCATGAATGGGTGTCAAACTGGGATGTCCTGCAAGGCAAAATGAAACCTTGAGAGGCTGCCACTGGCTCATGCAGAGACTTTGTAATTGAATGTTCTACATCATTTCACACAGTTCCAAAGTCTCATTTGTTGGGGTTTACATGGTAATTTAAAATATCAGTAGAGGGCAAGGCACTTGCAAACTGGTCAAAAAGGGATGCTTGAACCATAGCTTTGATAGGAAGGTGTAGATCTTGTATGAGTGACTACAACACTGCCCTCCAGCAGGAAAGGCAAAAGCCAGCAATCTCAATGAGCATGATGTGCCCAGAGTTTCTTCACATTAGGGGCAGTACAAACTGTGCACAGTATCTGAAACTGTGTGAATTTGTGCCATTGCAGTGGCAAAAAGGTGAAAGATTATTAAGAATTTAGGTGGGAAACAGATCTTCTGCATAATGAGTTAGATATCGGCCTCTGGAATATGAATCATACAAACAAGATCTCATATTTACATTTATGTGATTTTTTTTTTGTATAAAAGCATGAATGTTAAGTTCCATATTTTGGGGCAAAATGTTTGTGTCATATAGATGACCTCATTCCATTAAGACCACTGAGGTACTGTGACACAACACTGTGTGTTGCTGTACATACTTTATGGTGTTTCTACAGGTTGTGATGATTGCACTGTAGCAGATAGTGAGATCCGTGTACTGATGTGTGATTTGGAAGCAAGTGTGTAAGAGATGTGGATTTATTTCTCTTCACATCTTTGAAAACTTTGAAATGAATGCTGATTTCAGCATTGCAGCTCTATTCAAGGCCTCGGGCAATTACTTTTTAATCAGTGGTTGAAGAACTCCTTTTTCACCTTAAGGAACATTTTTATGAATGTGGAAATGTGCAGGTTTCTCCAGGCAGTAAAAAGCCATTAGAATCAGGAGTGAGGTGTGCTGCAGGGTAGAGTAACAATTCTGACATTTCTGAGGAAACTTAATTTATAGAAACCTAATTTATACAAGATGATAGGAGTCCTTACAGTGATGCTCTAAACAGGGAGATATCCTGCTTGTGAATGAAAATCCCAGAGCAGTTAAAGAAGTTTATTAATCATTCCACCATTAAAGATGATACAGTCCCATGTAGTTCGGTGCGCATATAGATTACCACATGGAATCCCAAATCAGTTTAGATTTCTGTAGTACCTACATGCAAATAAGCAGGTAGAGCATAGATTAGGACTTTTAAAAAATACAATAATATAGCTATTTTGAAGAAATTAGATTTTACAAGATTGAGCCCAAAATAATCCTGTATTTTGCTTTTCAATTAAAATAAAATTACATTACCTATATTATTCATACTAACCCAGGGATCTTCAGTGGTGGATGGGAGATTTAAAATGTGCTAGCCAAAAGACCTGTGGATTGTATACAACCAAACATCTTCAGTTGCTCCATAGGATACAGCATTTTTACATTTAATATAAGAGATGATCACATAAATATAAAAAGTCAATAAATAACTTGTTAACCTTAGACACTCAGGAGAGAATAAAACAGGGGAATCAATAACCCATGCATTCTGCTTGGAAACCTAGCAAATTCAACGTACATTGACCTAAGATGAGAAAAGAACTGAGAAAAATGTGAATAAGGTCCTTTAACATTTTGTGACTGTATTAGCTCACACTTAAATAAAAGGTAGTTATAAACAGTATTTTTCAAACTTTAAATATTTTACCTCCAATTTCCTAATATTTTAAGTTTTTTAAGTTTTTAGACAATAAATATGAGGGTATTCATACATTTTTATTTTGATTTGTAGTTACATACATTGGATTTTTTATTTAATTTGTCACACACTGGTATAATTATTATAATTTTAATTGTTAACAGAGGGATGTTTTCCCCTGGGGGAAAGAAAGTCATCTTTCCAAATTCTAACAGCTTAGGCTAACCAAATCTAAGATAAGATACAAAGCCAACAAAGCTGTCTAGTTTCTTTAACACCAAATAAATTAGTTTAAAATTGCAACTCTTGAATATGATTATATTATTTGGTAGGATAAATATTTGAGCTTATTTCCTAGGCAGTAGGAGAAAGAACATTTGCAGTCATTTCTATCTAAACGGAAAAAAATCTGTAGGCATTGTAGAGAACTGTATCAAATGTCAGAAAGAGTGATAAACAAAAAAATAAAGGCAAAGCAAAGCTCTAAACATCCTGACATTATGTGAGATTAGAGTAGTGTTGAAAGTTTCAAATTTGGCTTCAAATAGACTATAAGCCCTTGAGCCACGAGATTTGTTTTCAAAGATTTCTCATTTCCCAACTGGTCCCAGGTTCACCTGATATGTAACCTCCCACTTCCTGCACATTGAAATAGAGAACAACTCGAGATCATCTTTAAAATGCTCCAAAATCTAATGTGTAATAAAAATAGCTTTATAAAAGACTAATATTTTATAAGTCTGAGTTTGAATTCCATTTTCGATTAATGATACCAGAAATAGAAAAAAAACATAATAAAACAAGAAGAGACAAATGAGACAAATGAAATGTCAGTGGGAAGGACTGCAGGATNGTGATACCAGAAATAGAAAAAAACCATAATAAAACAAGAAGAGACAAATGAAATGTCAGTGGGAAGGACTGCAGGATGGAGATTGGTGGAACAAAGTTCTCCCATTGTAAGTAAAGATCATGTTCATGAACTCTTGAGGTACCTGAATGTACATAAGTCTGTGACAGCTGATGAGATGCATCCCAGAGTCCTGAGGAAACTGGCTGATGTCATTAAGACAATCCATGATATTTGAAAAGTCCTGTCAGTCAGGTGAAGTCCCAAGTGTCTGAAAAAAGGGAAGAATTGTACAATCTTTAAAAAGTGTAGAAAGGAGGCCCCTGGAACCATTGACTGGTCAGACACCTCTGTGCCTGGGAAGATCATGGAATAGATCCTCCTAGAAGCCATGCTGAGGCACATGGAGGACAAGAACATGATTCAAGACACCAGCATGGCTCCACCAAGGTCAAGACCTGCCTGACCAACATAAAAGACTTCTCACTGATGAATACATCAGTGGACAAAAGAAGAGTTATAGATATAATTTATCTATTTATGCAACTTAATTGGCCAAGTCCTGAACAACATCCTTCTTTCTAAAGAGAAATATGGAGAGAGACATGGAGAGACATGTATTCAGTGAGTTGATTGTTTGATGGATAGGAAAATGATTGGGTGGTCACATCCAATAGTGGTCCACTGAGTCAACACCTCAGAGTCCCAATGGAGATCTGTGACAAGTGATGTCACTCAGGGATCCATATTGGAGCCTGTGCTGTTTCATATCTTCATTAATGACACAAAGGGATTGAGTGCACCCTCAGCACATTTGCCAATGACACTGAGCTGAGTGGTTCAATTGCCACGCCTGAGGGATGGGATGCCATCCACAGGGACCTGGGCAGACTCAGCAACTGGCCCCATGGGGACCCCAGCAGCAGCACAGGCTGGGGGATGAACAGATGGAGAGCAGCCCTGGGGAGAAGGACCTGGGAGTGCTGGTGGATGGGAGGCTGGACATGAGCCAGCCATGGGCACTCCCAGCCCAGAGAGACAAACGTGTCCTGGGCTGCATCCAAAGCAGCGTGGGCAGCAGGGCAGGGAGGGGATTCTGTCCCCCTGCTCTGCTCTGGTGAGAGCTCACCTGCAGTGCTGCATCAGCTCTGGGTTCCCAGCACAGAAAGGACATGGAACTGCTCGAGCAGGGCCAGAGGAGGCCACCAAGATAATTAGTGGGATAGAGCATCTTTAATGAGGAAAGGCTGAGAGAATTGGGGTTTTCAGCCTAAGAGAAGGCTTCAGGGTGACCTAAGTGCAGCCTTTAAATAACTACAGAACTACAGAAAAGTTGTAGAACTACAGGGAAGATAGGGAGGGTTTATAAGGGCATGTAGGGAAGGGACAAAAGGGAATAGCCTCAAACAGAGAAGGTAAATTTTGATTAGATATTAGGACGAAATTCTTTACTGTGAGGGTGGTAAGCCACTGCAACAGGTTGCCAGAGAAATTGTGGATGCCCCATCCTTGGAAGTCTTCAAGGCCAGGTTGTCAGGTGTCTCTGCCCATGCCAAGGGGGTTGGAACTTTAAGGTCCCTTCCAACACAAATCATTCTATGATTCTAAAGCAATGTGTCAGGAAAAGGCACTTGAGAATTTCCTTTTAACTTGAAACTGTCTGTCTTCAAATCCAGCTTTGAGTCATTTTTGTTCTAAAGTTTTGAATTGAGATTGGGAGATGACATTAAGGAAGAAGGAGTATTCACAGTGTAGGACATTCTTATAGGTAACTGATGGGAAACTTAGTTTTCCCTATTTATTTCTAATTCCTGTATGAATGCTTCTGGTTTCAAAAATGTGTTACTTATCTTAAATAGAAAGAAGCCATTAAAACCTAAAAACAAATAACCAAAAAAATCTGTGTAGAACTGAAAATAGGTGATGATACTTGTTTAGGAGTGCATGGAAACAATTTACAATGAAAACCTGAACTTTTACAAGAATATGTCAACAGTTCAAGATTTTTCAGTCTTGCCTACTAATTCTTAAATTCTATATAGAACTGGGCGGGAGAGTGGATTGGCAGTATGAACCCTGTGAAAATGCTTTGTGTGTTATTTAGTGAGCGGAATATAAAATTAAGTTTCCCCTTAAATCATGGTCCGCACATGCAAAGGAGTCAGCCTTCTCTTTTCTCCTCTGGGCTGGACTTCATGCAAATCTCATAATTCCAGAGTGAATGCTCTAAGGAAGTTTTGGGTTAGAGGATATAAGATATAGTCTTATGGTTGGTAGGCTGATCTCTAAGGGAACAAATATGGGAAATACATCTTTTTTGCAAGGTGATAGTCTTCTATAGAAAAATTAAATAATTTCAAGTGAAAAAGTTCTATTGCTTCAGTGAAATAAAGAACTTTGGCTTGAGAAATAACATTTCAATTTGGTTGTTTTGATTGGAGCTGTGTGAAATATTGTGGTTTGTCATTTTAAAAATTATATTCTTATGAATTTGTGATTTTCAGATACTTGTCTTTTTCAGTCCACATTTTGGTAGAGATATACAGGTTCTAAATTATCATTCCAAATGCTTTCAGTCAGACCATTTATTTGATTAAGACAAAAGTTTTCTTTGGAACACCTACATAGAAAACAGCTGCCATGGTACAAGAAGAGTTATTCCCAACATCATTTATGGCCATTAACAGATCTCGGAGATCGTGCCTTCTTCGAGATCCAAGATTGCTTTTCTGGGGCTTTTCAGCAAGGACAGGTAGTAGATATCTGTGTGTTATTGAAACTTGCTTTCTCAAACTCATCTCTGCTGCTCTTTTTATTAAAGCAGGAGAAGAATTTTTTTTTTAATTACTCAGGAGGGTATAGTAGGCAAAACACCCACAAAGCTATTATTAGTAAATAATATAAAAATAATGCTATTATGTGACCTGTTTACTGATAATATTGCTTGAGTTGTGGGCTGTCGGAGTTTTCCTCATGAAGTTTATGCTTCCACTGAAATAATGGCAAATCATATTTGGAAAGAAAATTATCTCAAAACTACTGAAGAAAACCATCTTAGAAACTTGCTTTATTACCATTTCTTGAGAGCAGCAATATGTGAAAGATAAAAACACTCTCCTTGTTTTTGGAATGGCATCCTGATCTTGGATATCGTCACAGTTTCATACAGCAAAGTTATTATATACATTTTGCTGTAAGGTATCTTATCTGTAAAAGATACTGATTGATTTGAATTAATTTAAATTTGCAGATAAAATTTGGATGAATGTACAACACAGCTGTGGACAGTGTGAATTTTGAACATTACTGCTAAGTCCAGCTATTCCATCTAAGTCCTAACTCCTCTCTGTAAGGATGTTCAAAAAGTAGGACTAGCAGCAGATGTAAAGATATCACAGTGTTTCATCTTAATTTTTCAAATCAGAAATACAGGTTTGTTTCCTAAACGAAAAAAGAATCACTGCACCTTCTCAATGCAGGCTGTCCTTTATTTTTGATTGCAGGTATATGGAAAAATAATATGCCAAATAACTAATAAAGAGGGAAAACATGGTTAGTTCTAAACAGCTCTAAAGAAAAAAAAAGTTTCAAATAAGAATGAATGCCTTGATAATTCAGCTGCATATTGTCAGATCCTGGTAGTGAATTCCACCTGTAGAACTCTCTTTAATCTTAATATTTAACACACTGAGGTACTAGCAAAAGCTTAGAGCATGAAAACAAGCATGTCTTAGGGTGGTGCTGCATCTGTGTCTCATGTGTTACATTTTGAAGCATGAGTGGCTTTTTGTCAGTCACGCAGCAAGTAGAAAATGGCAAAATTATTTTCCATTTTCTCCAAAATAAGACTTTTTTTCATGCACACAGTTGTAGAACAAGGACTTACCCTCATTCTCTCATCCACAAACAGTCTCAGTGACAAACAAAGGATGTCTCATCAAAGCAGACATTCATAGTAACAAATCTGTTACAAATTCCATGCTACCCACCAAACAGATCATAAATATTCAAACAGATATAAGTATTCAGGGTGTGACCTGGGCTGGGGAAGAGTGATGAGTAGGAGAGGGAAGTAAAACCTTATGCATTTGGCAAGTTGTTCCTAAGAAGAGGTATGAGTAGCATCCTCAAATGCAAATGGTGTCCCTTTTGTGGGGATGCTCTGTCTATACACTCTGGATTCTCCAGGATTGTTACTAAAAAATGCAAAATACTTTTACTAAAGCAAATACAGAATCCAAGTAGACTACAAAAATCCTATTAAATTCTTTAAAATCATAATAGTAAGCTCTTTTCCCAGTGTTTTCATGATCAAACTTATAGTTCCCTGCTGCTTCATAAACTGTGTTTTAAACAAGAAAATTGAGGAAAACTATCTGGTTAGTCATTCTCTGCTTTAGTCTAACCAAATTTCT
The DNA here is from genome assembly GCA_013399455.1 of Anthoscopus minutus. Lineage (NCBI taxonomy): Eukaryota > Metazoa > Chordata > Aves > Passeriformes > Paridae > Anthoscopus > Anthoscopus minutus. Next base: position 22,010 of record VWYI01013313.1, read on the forward strand.
CTGCTTTAGTCTAACCAAACTTCTCTGCTTTCAAAGATCAAACTAATCTACTTTAAATTGGCATAATGTCAAAATGTATTACAGGTTCGATATTTGGTGAATGAGGCATAAAAAAGAGATTTACCTAAGTGAGGTTTTCTTGCCAAAGAATGACAAGTTGTAACAGTCTGTGTTTTTACTTTGGCATGCTACTGAGCACAGAGAGCTTCAAGGCTTTGCAAGAACCAGCTAGATTTCTTTGTCTTGTTTCCGACATCATTGATGAGTCAGTTTATCAAAGCCAGAAGTTTGGTTTTTTTCTTTCTAAAACCCCTCAAATCTCATTTATACTGCATGAGTATTTACACTGCGTGAATAGTAGAGAAATTTAAAAATTAACATGATTCAAACCATTTTGGATTCATTTCTTCATTTAAATCTGGGCATCTAAGACATTCTGAGACTGAAGAAGTTTTCAAACACTGTTTTCCCAAAGACAATAGTGTTTCTCACCCATTCTTACCAGCAGCTTTGATAAACTACCTTAACTGTAATCACATGATAAGATTCTGTCTGTCATGGCTCAGTAACAGATGTGTTACCACCAAGGGTATGTCTAGCATACTGGAACTTTGAATGCTGCTGATTAACCATATTATTACCTCCATATTATTGAAAGGAAAGGAAAGCTTGAGTAAACTCTCTATAGAGAAAGTAATTAAAAATAGGTGTTTTCTAAATAAAGTATTCCCTAAATGTTCGATAAATATCTTTTCTTAGAGGATATTTTTGTACTTCTTGTTTTGTACTACTGCTTTTGTTCTACTAATCCTTTAGGGATAGCTCTAGAGTCCTGTTCTTAAGCATTCTGCATTCATTTTTCCAGAGAGTCTTCTATTAAAAATGCATAGAAATTAAGTTTATACATTTCAATCAGCCTTTATCCAGTTTCACTAATCTATATAGGAAAATGAGAAGCTAAAATTATATTTGGAAATTTTCATTTTTTAAATTTGAACTTTAAAAATAGGAGATTTGACCATTTTCTTATTTCTATTATCAGTTATCTGTGTACTGGTCAGAGACAGAACCAACTAACATGAAATTGAGAGTCTGGAATGTGTAATAATATCAGAATCCTACAGTAATAAAGGAACATATGAGAGATATAGATTTTAAGGATTATGAACTTGATTCTTTCTCCTCCTCTCTCTATACTCTCTTTCTTGCCACTGGAACTCTGAATAATTATTAGAAAACTAAGGGGGTATGCTCTCCTTCTCAGGTGATAATTAACTTTGTGTTTAAAACATAACACTTTTCCAAATAATCTTGAGCAATTTGATTTAATTAATTGACACATGGCTATTGGTGTGATTGGAGTTCCACAGCAGATTTTTCAGTTCTTTTGTCTCATTCTTCCCCCTCAATTTTGAATATTTATAGGAAACTCTTGGATATTGTTGACAAATATTTTGAAAACTCTTAAAAAGGAAAATGAATTTCTTACACAGTATGATTCTGCTCTCTCTCCTGTATAGTTTGGCATGAAATTTCATCACATAGCTTTTCCTGTTCAGCTTGTGACCTGAATATGGATCATCAAATACATAGTTTCATTCATGAACATCATCCCTTTTTTACTTAAACTGTACTAAGCAAAAGGTCAGATAAAAGTTACAACAGGATTAAAGCTGAATATGTGTAGCATTGTATGCAGGTCTTACAGACTGATGAGAGAGAAAAAAGAGGCTTTCATGATATCCTGCAATTACATCCAGTGGATCAAGTGGGTTGCCAGTCAAATATTGGAAGATTTATAGTTTTAGTGTAAGTATATATCTATATATCTGTAGATAGATATAAAAAGAATATCAACATATTTTAATGAGAGAATCTACTATTTAAAATTCATAGTTGTATTCACTATATCTTTTTTCTTCAGATTCTCTCCTCTCTTCTAAGAATAGAATTACAATGTTAAAAGCTAGAAGAAAAGAGAAAATGTTTGGGTTTGTTTTCTTTTCCACACTAATTTGCATTTTAGGTTTTCATTTGCTTGATGTGTTGTTTGAATAACTACTTTCCATTTGTCACCTTTACTTGACAAACAATTTTATAAGATTAGAGAAAAACTAACAATTTAAAAGCAAACCCTATGTACTAATGAGTTTTAAGAGTAAATTAAGAGTTTTAATTTTTACAATCTATATGCCATTTGCTTGACAGCTAAGATTTTTAACAAATATTAGCAAAAATTTATTTTAAAGTGAGTATTTTGGTGTTTGAATGTATACATAAAATAATAAACTCTAATAACCAATATAAATACGTTAAACATATAAGGTACAAGGGTGCCATTTTCAAGCCTTCTGGGTAGGTGTTTCTTATTAATTTAGTTGAGATTCTTTGTTCTTCCACACCAAGTAGCAAGTTAGGAAGAGAGAAGATTTTCCTGATATCTCCTTAAGGCAATTCCATTTTCAAATCCAAGCCAGAAGTCACTGAGACTCTTCATAGTCACAGATTCTCTTTAGAAAAAGTATGATGACAAATTTAATATATATATTGCTTAAAAGATATCATATTGTCTTGAATATGGAAAATGTGCCATTAGGCTGGATGTACTTCCATATATTTGAACATGGATGAGGAGGATATCTTCCAGTCATGCACTGGGTATTACTTACAGCAATGTTTCTAGGGATTCCCTTGATTCTCTCTCTGTGGAATAATGAATATGTTTGGCTGCAAGATGCCACAAAAAGATTTCAAGTTATGATGAGTTTTAGGAATTTAAAAAAAAAACAACTAGCTAAAAACCACAACAATACAAACCAAACCAAAAACCAAAGAAGCACAGTTAAACTATTATTTTTGCTTTGCTTGCTACTTCCTATGGAAATATTTCTATCATGGAGGCTTTTCCATCCTGCAATGCTTTGAATAGAGGCATTAGGAAATCTGACCTCTTGAAGAAAATAATAGCTTAAAGAAGAATGTCCTGCCCTTTATTTGAAGGATTGGCTTTCAATGACTTAGAGTCTTATTTTCATTTTATAACTTTAACATTGCTGCGAAAAATCAGCAGATTGGCAGAAGATAAACAGAAATTGATTCGTTTTACAATGAATATTTATTTCAACTTCAGCTGGAATAAAACCACTAGTGACTACATCCTTCTTTTCAAGATAAATGTACATTTTGGAAAAAACACAGATGCAGAATTTTGCAGAGCTGTTAAGAGGCTGTGTGTCTTCACAGTTTTTTATGGCTTTTTCCCCGCCATTTTTTCCAGCAGACAAGTTATACTAACATTTGTTGTTCATGCTGTTTCGATGGTGGTGATAAGAGTTCCCTGCCTTGATCATAGATGTTCTTTTGTATCAAAACACTTGTTTCAGAAGGCTGTGCTGCGCTTCCCTCTCATTTTGTGGCCTTGGTAAAAATGTCACATTTTGCTCAGGGCAAGAGAGTTGGTGCTGAAGGAGAAGTGGAAGCTGTTCCACATTTGCTGATATCAAGCATTTGCTGATCAGCAGCACTGCAGATAAGTTGAGGAATTGTTGTACCCACACCTAATTCAGTAGTGCGAAGGGGAGAGGATATGTTTTAATTTTTAACTCATTTCCTGAAGTACATGTGCCATTTCAGTAGGTTTAATTTGGACAGTTCTGTATAAAATTTTGCTGTTTTCAAAGTGAATAGATTTTTTGTCCACATATTGGTTGTAAATTATTGTTCATCAGGTCCACTTAAGCTAATATTTTGATCACCTGTTGATCAGCACAAATGATTTGTGAAATGAAACAGAAATATCCATAATGCCAAATACAGAAAAAATCAATTAATGTTCATTGATCTTACTCCAATTTATTCTCAAAAATGTACTGCACACACAAATGTCTGAATCTTTCAGTACAACTCAGACCATACTGAATCATTCTGTTACTAACGCATAAAGCAGAAGAGAATCCAGCTCAGTATTAAAAAGATACACTGGATTTACTATACTAAGAATGAAAAATGCTGACAATAAGTATATTTAAAGAAAGGTAAGCCTCTTGTTAATGAACTAGCACTTCTGCAACCCTGCTGCAGGAATAAATTCAAGTCAGTAGATTTTAATCTTTCTATTCCCATCCCCTGACTTATCCTGCCAGCTTTCAGTAAAAATAATCTGTAGAAATCTTTGCAAAACAGTATCTGCTGCCCAGATGAGATCTTTGCAATGTAGATCAGTTAAATTCATTCCCTGTTTGCAGAAGCATCTTTGCCTCTTCTGACAAACAAGGTCAAAAAATCATATTCCAGACTCCACCTCTCTATTTTCTGTTTATGGAGACATGTCAAGTTGTCACCAAGGATTATTTTGGAAAGGTCTTTATTCAGTGTATTTTTCAAAAATGCATGCAAAATATATATACTAACTTTAATGAGCAGGTAGTGGATTCTGAAATGTGAAAATTTGCCTCTGTAAAGAGGCATCCCACCCAAACAGGCAAAGTCATAAGAAATCTCAATATAATTCAGTTCTTATGGGAAGAAATACATAAGACAAAGCAATAAAGAACCCAGAATGAAAGTTTTTGAGCTATTTTCTTTTGTGCATGGGATATTTTCAGGGACAAATAAAAAAGAAAAACTGATTTTAAAAATTGTTTTTTTCCATTGATTTTGATTATGTTCATCTTTGTCTTTTATGACACAACAGTAGATAAAACAATTATGATAAAGCAATATTCTGCTGGCTTACAAATCTAAGGAGGAAATTTAGAGGTGGCTGATTATGAAATATTTTTCTTTGTGAATAGTGTTTTTTATGTCACAGGCCATTTTCTTCCTGTTTTTATTGAGTCAGAAATGAGATAAAAGTGAGTGAATTTTGATTAAAAATTAATTTCCAAAGACACATACAAAATGAGCAACAAAAGGCAAGACAAGGAGAGAATACCATATCATTGTGTTAAAACAAATGTTCTATTTCTATTCTCTTTCCTTTTTATAAATACTTAAAAAAATACGAGTCAACTGAGTTTCATATATGGTTTTATTGTTATCCTACTTTTACTTACTTAGGATTACATTATGTATATACAACTTTTTTGGTTAAATAGAAGATGATGAAAAAAGAAATTTAAGCATATCTTAGTGAGGAAGGGAAATGGGTGAAAATGGCACCTCTGAGTCAAAAGAGCAGCATTCCCAAAGCTGCTGGCAGGAGCAGGACCAGTTCCCTGTGTTTTGGTTCAAGGTACTGCTGCTAACAGCTTTACCTGTCTTTTTTTCGTTGCATGGGTAGAAGGATTTTAAATGCATCAGTCAGTGGAAGAATATGCATGCAGAGAGAAGCGTCTCATTCACAAATAAGAAACTGGTATAATTGCATAGAATTTTGTTAGCACTATTTTTTCCTGGGGAAGCACACATAATTAATTGTAGCTGGTTTAGACAGACATATTTTCATTGGTGCCAGGGAATGAAAGACAGGATCTGTCCCACTGTGGTAGTGGTAGTCACTTTTTTCCCTCTGACAATTATGTGACTGAATTATAGGCTTAAAGTGAGAGACCAGAAATGTGCTGGTTTGTTAGGTTTTTTATCTGAAGAGCTTCCCAGTCTTGAGTAGCCACTGTGATGTTTGGCTTTCAGTCCAGGAGTTAAGAAACTATGCTGATTAATTCTGTCTGGTGACAAGATATTCTAAAACCTGAAGATGAGATTCTTCATTTCATCTCAAGAATAACATCAATAACATCCTATTGTTTCTTCTTAGGAGATGCCCGGAAAGCTTAATGTACTCTCATTCAGAGAAGCAACTTTTACTGATAAATCCAAAAAAAGTAATTTCTTTTTTTCAGAATAATTCCTGAAATTCCACAGGTTAATTAACAGATTTATATCACCCAGAGTGCTTTGACATAAAGAAATGTGTAAGTACTTGCTGTCAGTAGCTGCTCAAAGATCTGTGTGCTGGTTCTCTGTGCCACTAGATGTAAGACTCGGTTTCTGTGAACATTCATTCTTACCTGTTTAGAAACTGCCAATGTTGATGGTACAGACAGCTGTCCACAAGAACTGTGCTTGAAATCATCAGGTTTTCATATAGAGCCATGCACAGTCTTGTATTTTTTAGTCATTCTTGGCATAAATTTGAGTTGATGCCTGGGGAGGTCAAGACGTGTGCGCAGAATTGTTAGTGCTCCGTGCCACTCAGTTTTCTGGAACTGGATTTGGGGAGGTTTTGTACTTATTTGGAGAGGGAGGAAGAATAACAATCTGAACAGTCGGAGGTTTCGTCTACTCTTGCTGTATGGATAGATGTCAAAGAGAGAAAAAGCTACTTTAGTCATATCCTGTCAGGTTAAATGTAGGGCTTTTTATGCCCTATTTTTCTGGGAAAATACATATAGTATTGTGCCACACAATCACGTTAAGTACCACACAGGAAAAGCTGCAAAAGATGTTGCCATGGTCTAGATTTTGAGCAAATAGCCTAGCAAGACATTTTCATTTTCAAAAGTCAAACCTGCCATTATATTTATGGCTTTGTTTAGATTCTTTTCTCTCTTTTTTTTGTACATCTCCATCTAGAGTTTACAAAGAAAACAGACCTGCTGGTATGTGAACCCCAAAGGAAAGATACACTGTGTCTGTAATATACTGAAATGTCAGGAAATCATTTATTGAGCCACTGGTGCCTTTAGAGGCTGGCTATAATTTGCTTTGCTGTCTGATAATGTGTGTGTTTGTAGATCAATTATCTCAAGAACTCTTTGGAGCCATAAGGTCATCTTTCGCATATTTTTCAGATACTTCTGTGCAGAGATGCCAAGTAAAACATTTTTCTTCCTGAACTTAATAAATCATCTCTCAAAGCAAGTGAAGAAAGATATTATCTGGTAATGGCAGTACTCTCAATGCTGACTCTTAGCCATACTTTTAACATATATATATGTTTGTATGGTGAACAAATTACAGGAGGAGTTTTACTTAAAAAAAGTAGCATGTCATTTCTTTCAGATTGATGATTGGTAATTCACTGGTGAGCACCTTTATTAAAATACTAGTATTTTAATCTTGCCTGCATCCAGGTGACAGAAGCTGTTTGTGACATCAGCATAATTTCTCTCAGTAGTCCAAGGCTGAATAGATATTCTGGAAGGGGTCTCATCTTTTATGTTGGGAACAGGACTTGTGACCATCAGCATCACTTACTTTTCTTTTAGGACAGTAGCATTTGATGTGTTTTTACACACATCAAATTTGATGAGTTAAAGAGATGGAAGGAAGAAGAATTCACAGTGCATCAAACAGATGAAATTATTTAATTCAAAATCCAATAGTAATAATAATTTAATAGCACCTCTACTACAAAACCTGAAGGCACTTTGCAAATATTAGCAGAGACAAGGACAAAAGTGCAAAGGGATAGTTAAATTATATGTGATTAACTCAGATACAGAAAGCTAAAGTGATATATTAATATTTCCTCTTGACAGTAGAATTCCTGAGAACAGTCTTAAAAATCAGTTCCAGTTTACACCAGCTTTACACTAATGTATAAATTTATGTAACTAAGCAGTGGCTTGCGTCTAATGCATATAATTGCATTCCTGATACTCCAAAAGTTTCATCCTTGATCCAGTGGTGGGCTGAAGGGTGACCTCTGACGTGCCACTACCATGATGGCATGCTGACTGTCACCCTGAAAATGGTGCCATCATAAATCTGATGGGCTCAGTGTGAGAGGGGACTGGGGATTGGGAAGGCTAAGCATAAGAGAAGGGGTACAAGAACTTAGGATGGAAATGACATTGGGATATCTCAGCCAATGCCTACATTGGCAGATAGGGCTGGCCAAGATGGATAGACCAGAAAGCAGAACATCTGATCCTGGCACCCCGGGACCAGTTCTGTCTGTGTTTTCAGGACTTTTATTGTGGTCTGGCTTTATGACCAACCAATTGTCACTGGTGAGACACTTTTCACTGTATCCCAGTCTGAGAGTGAGCAAGTTTATGTAGTGCAAGACCATGCTGCAATGTAAGTGGGACATTCCTGGGAGGTCACTTGAAAACCAACATCTGATCTGAACTGCAATGAAAATGTAGACCTGCCCTAAAAGCACAAGAACTGGAAATTCTGGAGAAGGAGATATGCCTGAAGTTGTGCCTCTCCTTTTCTCAAATGTTTTTTCCACCCTGTATCAGGAACCTCAATGCTATTTAAAATTCTCTCTTTAGGGGAACACAGATTCAATCTTTCCTTCAGCAGTGGAGGGAAATGGGTGGATAACTCTTGATAATACATTGTCTAATAGACTTTCCTATTAGAAGAACTTCCATTTTAATTTTCTTTTTGTATTTCCTGTCTTTCTGAATCTGTGGCTGTTTGATCATGTGAAGTGAAAAGCAAGTGTTTTGTCTTCCTGCAAATAATATTTATATACTTTCACCAGGAACTTGAGGTCAAGAAAAGGAAAAATATGGTAAAATCCACCTCTTGTCAAAATATATACGTTCTATGAAGTTCTGTTTTAGTAAGGACTTGTGAAGTTCTTTTCCATTACCTGCTTGAAACTAAATCTTTTTGGAGTGTATGCATAAATTAAAAAGATAAGGAAAAACTGAATTTGGAAAAAAGATTACATAATAGTCATTCCCTGTAATCTAAAGATCATAGACCATATGTGAAGACCATGTAATATGAAGAACATGTTAACAAAATTTCCTTGGTGCATAATTGCTGACTGGATTTTTATGTTCTTTTTCTTTCTAAGATGTTATAGAGTCAAGACTTCTAAATATTTAACAGGGGACAGGAGAAGAGGAACAGAAAACAAAACATAATTCTGGTTATAGAAATCTAGCTTATAGAAATCTAGGTTATAGAAATCTAGCAACTGGAGTTGCCGGTTTTAGCCCTTTCACAGTATGTTTCATGTATATTTATGGAGGCCACTGAGGGAAAAACAATATCTTGTTTTGGATCTTTAAAGCCTAATGCAGCTAACAGCTAATTTGCTTTGAGGTCCCTTGATGTGTTAAATTTAATTTATCACAAGAAAACTAATATGAAATAGTAAAATAATTATTAAAGTGGAAATAAATGATTAGAACATACCAACAGAGGAAAATGAAGCAGATAACATCTACATTTCTGGAATGTTTCTCATGTTA
>VWYI01013316.1:0-24183 GCA_013399455.1 Anthoscopus minutus
TTTGTTGTTGTTTTGTTTGGGTTTTTTTTAAATAACATTCCTGAGGTCTGAACAGTGTTAAATATATATGTTGATACAACTCAATCACATCTGAGAAATACATCTTGTTTTGGTATCTAGAATGCAAGGACACTTGGTTTACGAACCTGGTAAAGGACTCTTCAGTACAAGAAACAAAGACAGGAAATGAGACAGTATACACACACACATAAACTTTAATGAGCAGGATTAAGTGGACGAACTAACAAAGACCAGAATTCTTATGTTTCTGTCTGATGGTAAATGAAATGCATTAGTGTAATCTTAAAGCAATTAAATCTTAGCAATTTATGATAATGGGGGAAAGAATTTTGTCTTGGGTCTCATGCAAATTAGAAATTTACCATAGAGTACTTGAGGGAATTTGTGAGATTAAGTAAAACTGAAGATATTTCTAAAATGGTAGTTGGAAACCTTAAAACATTTTTTGAGATGTTTTGGGCCAAAGGAAGATAAGGGAAGGGACCATGCTAGGTAAAATGGAAAAGAGAGAGGGTTAAGTCTGCACATAACCAGTGCAGTCCATCCTCTATTTTTAAAACTCTGCTCCTGACTACTGTGCAAATGTGTCTTCTGTCCAAAGAGTGAGCACATGGGTGACCACTAGTGAACATTAGTATGGACTGTCTGGGAGCAGCATGAGATCAGGGGACAACTGGAAAAAGGGACATTGGTCACAATCCAGGCAGAACCTAGTAAGAGTAGAATCTGGAGTCCAGCTCCTGGATCAGATTGTGGAAGGTTGGGGGAGCACATGCATGTGCATATGCGTCACTTCTAACAGACTCCTTTACCCCTCAGCCTGGATGGAGAAACAGGATTTGGTTGCCCACGGTGCTCATGCTTGTTTAAGGGCTGCTGGAGTTTCTATGTGGGCCAATAAGACACTTGCCTCTGTCCTAAGTTAATCTGTGTGACCAGCCATGTAGAGTGGCATCTTTGGAATACATGCTTAGTCTTGCCACCAGCTGGACACACAGATGGGAGCAATCAGAGATCTTGGATCTTGGAGATCTCTGTCTTTGACTTCCCTTTAAAGATACTGGAGAACCATTCAGCTTTTTCAAGTAGATACCTCCTTCTCTTCTTAAAACTCCATGCACATCGTATATTCCCTCTGGATCCAAAAAACCACATTCTTACTTAGTAGCACTGATACAGAAATTACTGGATGAAAGGTTATTTTATGCTTATGGTAAAAATAAATAAACCAAAAAATTTATTCTGGCCTTTAAAAAGTATTAATTTAATAATTACATGAGCAAAGCCATTAATATATTTGATCATCCTTTTTATTCTTCTAGCTTATATGAAGATAAACTGGCAAAAATCACACACAGAATTCTGGAATGGAGATTGAGTTGCGTATCTTTTGAATTAATGTATATAAATGTAGCTTTGGAATTAATAAATTCTTAAATGTCTGGGATTTGTTTTCAACTTAGTTCATATAGGACGTAGCATTGATTTCACATGAAAAGTGCTCTTAAAAAAACCCATGTGATATATATATATATATATAGAAATATATATATATACATATATATACATATATATATACAGAATAAGACTGAAATTCGGCCCATATTTGTTGCATTTACAAATTTTACATTTCTTGCACTCCAAATTAATTTTGGTCTTGTTATGCATGCATGTATACTGAAACAAAAAAAAATCAGAAATACCAAAGAAAACTTTATGGTAGTAACCTAAAATAATGAAATTCCTGTGAATCACATTTGAGCTTCACTGAGTATTGTTCAAACATCAGACTCAAGGTTTAACTCAAGGGAATATTTCAATCAATTTTCCAGATTGCCATGACATTTCTTAGCAAAACCCCAAGGTATATTACAGCAGTAGCTGTACAATTTGGTTTTCTTCGGAAAATATTCTAATCACATTAATATATGCTGTGTGACAGATTGTGTCTTCTCTGGGGAAGAATTTTAAAAGATATGTTCAGGTAGATTCCTTCTCATTCTGCCTCACATTCACCTTTCTTTATAGGGGAAGTGTTTAAAATCTGAAATGAAGATAAGAAGACATAACACTGTAAAATGTTGCTTCTCTATGTTACAATCCAGACTTTTGGGGGATGACTAAATTAACTGATCTTTTAAACTGATCTTTTAAAACATACCACTGATACTCCACAAATTTCATTTCACCATTTATTTAAATTGCATTCTAATCACAGATAAAATGCAGTAATTATTGTCAATAGGTGTTTCCTTTTCTCTTCATAATAGTAATTAATAGCCATACTAACTATATTTAAAATACACGTTCAATTTTCTAGTTAATTCTTTTTTTTAAATGGAAGAAAATTATATCAAGTCATAATGGACACTCAAGAATCATAATTCTGGTCCACAAGAACACAAATGGAAAATTAATTCCAAAACTTTAGATACACTTAAAGAGTAAAATTAATAATATATATTTATATTGCAATATTGGTATTTAAAACAGTACATACTGATACAGGAGCTGTTTTTCCTAGGAATTCAACATCTACAGACATAAAATACACATCATAACTAAACAATCTGCATTTAATTACCTGTTATTATGTAATAGCAGTATGAAGTTTTAACATAAACATGAGTGTTTCTAAAAGTAGCTCATAGTATTCTGGAGCTACAGTTACATACTTTTTCTTGGCAGTCTGATATGAAACTAGAAAACTTTGTAGGAAAAAACCCCAGAATAGTCTAAAGTAAAAATCATCTCACTAGTTAGTGGCCAGTAGAAAATACTCCTTGAATTTCTGGAGCTGAAATTATACTAGCCATGAAATAGAGCAGAAAATGAGATATCCAGAACAAAGTTTATTTCTCCCTCTCATTAAAATAACCCATTTATGTGTATGGGATTAATTTCTCTAAATTATAGCTATGTAAAACTTAGACATAGTCTCCCCACAGACAATTTTCTGGAGACTACGTTAACCTGCTGGACATTACATGATAGAGATAAACAGATGCCTTCAGAGGCTAGATTGTTCCATCTGACTTAGATACACTTTCAGGGTGCAGTGACTCATACCCTGAAGATACATGCATTTTTCCATTAAATACAGAAGTGTCCTAATTGAGTAGCTCACTGTGACATAGAACTTAACTGTTAGAAATTTAAATTAAGTAAGCCTGTGACTTATTATCATAAAAGGACAGCTATCTTCCTCATGCAGTACAACAGGAAGAGCTTAAGGAATTAATAGCCTTTTGCCAACAAGTACAAAGTATGAGGGTTTCACACACTATTTCCTACTCAGAGCAAATATCCACTATACAATTTTTTCCAGCAGCTCTTTGAGCAGCATGACTCAAAATGTCCAAGTCAAATTGTGACATTGCAGTCACACACAAACATTAAAGTTTTTCCTTAATAACATTTCCATTCAATAATATAAAACTTACAGAATCATAAGTCATTTAGATTGGAAAAGACCTCAAAGATCATTGAGTTCAACCACTAATCCAGCACTGCCAAGTCCACTACTAAACCATGTCCTTAAGTGCCCATCAACATGCTCTTTAAGTAGCTCCAGGGATGGCACTTCCCTGGGCAGGCTGTTTCAATGACTGATAACTCCTCCCATGAAGAAAGTTTCTCCTGATGTCCAGTATTTGGACAGGCTCCAGCATCTTATTGTCAATTTTGTACTGAGTGGCCCACAGCTGGACACAGGATGAGCAGTGCTGAGTACAGATATACAATCAGTGCCCTGCTCCTGCTGGCCACACCATTTCTGATACAGGACAGGATGCCATTGGCCTTCTTGGCCACCTGGGCTCACTACTGGATCATGTTCAGCTGCTGTCAACCAGCACCCTCAGGCCTTTTTCCACCGAGTAGTTTCTAGCTACTCTCCCCAAGACCGTAACATTGTGTGACATTGAGTCAAACAATGAGTCTAAAAATATGTGTGCATATATGTATCAGTGCTTATATGTATGTATGTGTGCACATATATATATGTGCCTATAAATATGTATATTTGCAGTATTATGTCTTCTGTATATTTTATTTCTGCAAGTTTGTTTTCTCAGGAATCTCATTACATATGGTGGGTTTTCTCAATGGCCTCACATAAATGTGGTAACATTGAGAATTTCAGCTTGTATTTATTCTAACTTTTAAGTACTTCTCTAGCTGAGGTTTTAAGAAAACAGATAAATCACAAAAAATGTTACTTCATTGTCTAAAAATGAAAAAAAAAGCAAACAAAAAAAACCAACTAAAACTTCCCAAAACTTCCCAAATATTTTTCTACATAATCCCATTCTTAAGAGAAATGAAAGTGTTAATAAATATATTTCATGAATCCTGAAAACTGTGGTTTAATCTGACCCCATTTTTACTGTAGAATTTGCATAACTTTCTGTCATGTATGACTCCATGAAGTTAACTCTTATCCATCTCTGCTTACTTGCCTTCAATTCTCAGATTATAAAGCTTGCGCTGTAATCCAGTGATTTCTCAGAGTGCAAGATAAATTACTAAGGTCTAACAGATTCTTTACACTTTCTATTAGTCTTGCTTATCCAGAGGAAGAAAAGATACACAGTCCCTTACAATCCCACAACCTTAAAAGCCATGTATCATACCTAGAGGTAACAAAGGCAAATGTAGCATGGGATGTAGCATCAGTAATTTCAGGAGGCTTTTTCACTGTGGATATTTAGAATCAAATTACATTGACACAGTCATCACTTGGTGATAAGAGAGACTATGGAATAGCTGGAGGAATCATTTTGAGAGATACACTTTGTCACTTTAACACTTTAAGGAGTTTTAAATGGGAAAACTAGTCAGAGCTATTTAACATCTAGATGAGAAACTATCACGCTATTTGTACAAAATAGAATAAGAGGATCACAGATCAGCACGATTCTCTGCATCTGAAGTTTTATTTTTATGTTTCTTAGAGGAATACATCATCAGCATACTTTGTCACATTTTTCATGCCCTCACAGAGAACACTGATGAAATTCAGAATTGAACTTGCCTTTCTTCTTCTCCTTCTTATTCCTTTTTCTGTATTCTCTCCAGTGTTACAGTACAATTGTCCTTTTTGTGCTCTTACCAGCTTACTCTCTTTACATTCAATTTCTCTTATGACATCTCTGTCTCCTTCCCCCAACATTAAAACTTATACCTCTCTAGCTCTTTCTACCCATAGCACATGAGTACTATCCAGTTGCTCCCATATTGAATATATTGAATATAAAATATCAACAAAAACCTAAAAGTATGATCCGTCTTATTTAGCACCAAAACCTTTCATTTGAAAGCAACTAAGACACATTATTTCTAGGAAACTTTTTTACCTTGAAATATCAGCTTCTATTTGTGTCCTAAGCATTATTTAACCTTTCAGAGATTAATTAAAATCAGTATGACATCTTTTTCCCGAAGTCTACCTTCAAGAAATGACCATCTCTTCCTTAAAAACCTTTTGTCAATCAGCTTCTGCGATCAGTCATATAATTCTTTCTCACTGACTTTTCATTCTGTGGGAAGTATAAGGGTCTAGTCCACTTCTGGAATACTAGGAGTTACTACAAGAAAATTAAACAACCTCAAAAGTCAGGAATGCAAATCCAAGTGCTTTGGTGCTAACCCAGGCCTGCTTCTAGAACAGATATTACTGGATTTATATATTAAAAAAAAAAAAAAGTGGAAGAAGATAGAAGGATTTATTTACCTTTTCCATGGGTAACATCCACAGTCCATGTGCAATTCAGTGAATTTGGATATAGATCAGGATAACCTGGGGATAAAATTGTTCCACTAGGTCCTCTAACATCTCCACCACATAAAGCTAGAAACAAAGAAAATAACAACAATAACAGTAATGATAATGATAATATAAAGAATTGAAAATGTAAAGATAAGAGAAAATATGAGATAACAAACTTTAAAAATTCTGCCTTTAAAATTACTTAAAAGTAGTTACTCAAATGATTTAACAATTTCAGATATGACTACAGGTCATTTTGATACAATAGAAAAAGAAATGCAATCTATGATTAATTAGTCTTCAATCTGCATAAGAAAATCAAAGTCAAGTTTCATTAGCTGTTTCTTCAGGTCTTCAGGAGACTGAAAATCATTAAGTTCAGCAGAGAGATGAAAGCAGATGACACAGGGTCAAACAATATCACTATAACAGAAGCTAAGGTTGGGGAGTTAAAATGGTGGAACTTGGCTATTGAAGAATTATTTACTTAAAATATTTGTGCAGGGAAAGTTGACATGGTTTGTGAACACTATAATAATTATTGGTTATGTGTTTATGATGTTAGTGCTAATGACAGGTTCCAGTATAAGAATAACAATTTATATAGGTTCATTAACAAATTTATAAAAGTGATCAGTAATTGAGCAATACAAAATCTATATTACAGCTTGAATTAATGCAAAATACAAACATTTAGTCATTTTTACACTGGCCAAAATGTACAGCTCAATGCTTTTCTCTTCCAGGGTTTTTGAAATACAACATCAATAAAATAATCTTTAGTAAGGAAGAGTCTTGCATTTTAGAATTATCATATATCAATAACAGTTATTAAAATTCAGTACCAAGTTATTACATCAGAGTTCTCTGAATATAGATTATCTCAGAAGGGCAGACATTATAAAACAAATAAGTAGTTCTATTTTTTTTTTCTCAAGGGTAAAAGTATCTATTCCTTTTACTTCCCTTAGTCTAATTATATGCACTACCAAAATTATTCTGCAGAAATATTTTAGAATAAAAACAGTGAACTACTGTCACCAGTTTCAGGTCAAATAATCTAGACCATTCCAGTAAAGTTGATTGCAGCTCTCCACAAAAGCAGTCCTTCCAAATTAATTTGACACAAATTCCTCTTATCTTTAGAAGATGTTGAAGGTCTTTTAAGGCACTTTGGAGACATGTTAATGGCAGCTACTTTCTGTAACCCCAGTGCATACAAATGTCAAACCCTCTTCTTGTTCTATAAGCAGTCACTCACCTATTCCTTGCTCATGTCTGTGTTTCCCACCCTGCTGCCACAGAATTGAGCATGAGGGAAGGAGCCTGTCCAAGGTTGGAGGAGCAATGCCTCTTTCTAAGAGATGCTGCCCTACCTGCAGTAGCTGATTTAACCTGCTCCTACCCCTCCTGTAACATCAGTAGCAACTCCTAATGCAGCACTCAACAGTATGACTCGTAAAGGGGGGAGAAGTTTGGCCTTTCAGTATGTGCTCAAACATCTACACACTTCAGGAGAAAGGTGATGTGATTAATTTGCTGCATCATGCAGTTTCTTCTGCTATGCCTTGATATTTATGCTGTTATGGCAATTACCGTTATGCACTAATGGAGTAAATGGTGGAAGTTATACCCATTATGCCTTTGCTATTAATGTTATGTATTTGAGAATGAATATATTGACATGTCATCATAATTTTCTGCTTGTAGATGTAAATTCATAACTAATTTGAGAACACAGAAGACAGAGCATCAAGAGAATATCTGGAATGTACCTTCAATTTCACCCTGTACCTAAGCACACACTTATTTAAATGAAATACATGCATTTTCCAGACATTTCAGTAGCACTGTGGAATGTTTTCATAAAGATCAATTACTTTTAATAATGAGGTTATGGCATTGCATACCATCACTGCATTCAGGGCACTAAGTATACACTTAACAACACTTTTTTATAAATCAGAAGTGGAATTTCATTCTATATCCCGGGATGAAGACTGTCCTATCTTGCCTAGCTAAAATTTATTTGATCATTTTAACTAACTATATTTATTTTTTAAACATGCTTACTTTTCTGGATAGCCTTATGACTGCTTTGTATGTGCTATTTCTCCTGCCAATTTTCTAGCCTCTGTTGGCCTAGTTGTAAGATGGAAATTTGCAAATCCAGTACCACAGGCTGAAATAAGATATTCTAGGACCACATTTGCCCAATCTCTTCATTGTTGCCACAGGCAAATAACCTCCTTCCATATTAATTTTCCTCCTCACGTCTCTTATGAAGAGACTGTGAAGGCAAATACTATCACCTTACCATCTGATCTTGCTATATTTAGACATCAGCAAAATACAGCCAGGGCTGTGTCAGCATGCTATTGGAGCTCCTGATGGTAACTATCCACTTCATCCATTAAATAAAAAAATACAGTCAGTTTTTATAATCATGGGATATGATCAAACAAATAATATATTTTACAGAGAGTGTTTGGAAAACCTTTCAGGAATGCAAATAGTGACAAAATATCTATGGCATGCCATCAGGCCTTCAGTGCAACTCAGTGAAGGCTAGCAGATGGCAGAAAAAAGCATCAAGGGAGCAGCCTCTTAGAAAATAAAGCCAAGCTGACAAATCTGAAATAGTAGATGTGCAACTGGCCCTGATAAGATGGCTAACAGCCCAAGCATGTAATATCACTACTAATATCTGACTGTTTTTTCAGAGTGCAAAGGAAACCAGGAGCACATAAGAACAGTAAAGGATAAACACATATATTTCCAAATTCTGCCTTTTTTTCACTTTCTCTGATTATATGGAAGCTAGGAAATAGCAGAAGTTGAATGAGTACTTAATGAAATAACTGAAGCACTACTTTTGATTTCAATGTGGAAAATAGAACATTATGTGAACACACTAATTAAAAAATTCTTTTTTTATGTGATCAGAGTAGCTAAATCAAGATGTGCTGGCATTATTGTTTTCCAAATAAATAAAAAGAAAACAAATAAAAAACAAAAACAACAACAACAAACCACATAAAAAATACAAAACAATAGCAAGATTAAAAGAAAAAGTAATGAGAACAAAACATAAAAGTGACTGTATGAAATACAGATAGGAACCTGGAAGTATTCACTCTGGTAATCAGAAATAATGTAACAATTTAAGAAGCAAGTTTTGGATAACTGTGAATGAATATTCTAATTTAATAGTGGAGTTCAGTTCAGATGTTCAGCTGAAATAAATTCTTACAATATTGGTTTGATTACTTACAGTTTCTTTTGTTGAGACTGCATTCATTTTGTTCAGTAACATGATCAGTCACAAAAGAAGTGACAGCAAGCAAGTCTAGCTTAGAGAATGGTCAAATATATATTTTGAAAATACTTTTTGGCCCTAACAAATCCAGAACTTTTAGTCAGGCCAATCATTGCTCAGTGAGAGACATGCAGGCCATGCTTCTTCTCTAAAATACATGAATAATTGTAATAAAAACACTTGACTTTTGTCATTCATAGCAAAGTTCCACTTCAGACCATATTTCATGCTACTATAAAACTGTTATAGGAATCAATCTCGCAATACTAGAAATAGCCTCATAATTTCCAACCTAAATTTATTCATAGTCTATTTTTACCCATTTGATCTGCTAAACTGTCATTAGGTTCTATTCTCTCTTTAGGTCTCACTTGGGAAGACTGGCAAAATGCATAAGAATCTATGCTTTTGGATCAGTAATGAGACAGAGGTTTTTTTAATCTACTTCAATAAAAATGTTTTTCATCTCCATGACCTCTGCATTAACAATTGCAAGTACTTAGCTGCCTTGTAACAGCAGCTATGCTACAGAAACACATTTCTAGGATGTTTGTTCATATTTGTTTGGTTTTTTCCATTTTATTCTCACTTTTGTGAGAATTGCCCTCTGTTCTAGTTTTAATATGTTTATATTTTACTGTAGAAGTCACTTTGTATATTCTCTGCCTGAACAGGGTCATCTTGTATAGCTAACTTAACACTTATTCACAGAAAACCTTTTTAAATTTTGCTTTTTATACCATGCAGGAAAACTCAACAACCACTAATTATGTTTGCTGTCACCTGATGTCTACAAATACAATTTACTATCTAGTTAAAACTAGTTTTGAGCAGGTGGGAACGCCCACAGACCTCCCTTGCAGGGGACCAGTTTTACATTGTCCCTTGCAACAGGGATAGTTTTGATGTGACAAAAGGCAGTCTCAGAGTTATGAAGAGTATAGTGATATGAAATGTCAAGAAAAATGAGAGCCAAGGGGGTCCCTATCAGAGATTGAAATATTATATTTGATGACTTACAACTTTTAATAAAAAGCTTTTAAAATTGTGTTACAAAAGCTGCAGAGAAGATCCCCACACCCTGAATGGGACTCTGAGAGGCCCTCCACCATTCACTGATAAAGATAAGATAAAGTAACACCTCAGGGCTGGCTGGGGACATTCACAAAGCCCAATACCTTCAGGGTGCAGACCACAGCCCCAGGGCTGTCAGCTGCCAGGCTCCAACAGACCCTGCACTAAAGGGTGGGGGAGAGAGGCTTTGGGTGTGTGTTGGAAACCCTCTGGTCAGAGGCAGTGACCGCCCATCCTCTGATGTGCAGAGGAGCCCAGCTGAGGGGCCCTTCAGCCAGGGAAAAGCTTTTCCACAGCTGAGGGGTGACACAGCCCACCAAAGGCCTCCCAAAGGGGTCCTCAGACTCTGCACCAGAGCACCAGGGAGGATGCAAGAGACCCTCAGTGTTGCAAGGGACAGTGTCAAACTGGCCCCTGCAAGGGAGGCCCGGGGGCGTTCCCACCTGCCCAAAGCATTTATTAATCCATGGAATTCTGTCCTCTTTGGCATGTGGCAGCAGCCACAGGGGACCCACACTGGCAAGAAGAGCAGATGGAGGGGAGCAACAAGACTTCATTGGGATCCTCGGATGGGTGAGGTGTTTCCACAAAACCCGTGTCACTCTCTCCCTGTCCCCTCCACCCCCTGCACACTCCTTTCTCTGTCTCACTTTCTTTCCTTCTTTTCTCTTTCTCTTTGCCTGTTTTACTATTAAATAAAACACATCAGTTTTTTGGCATGTGAAAAGTGTGATTGTGATTCATGTCCAGAGCTTGGGAGAATGGAAAAAAACCCCAAAACAACAGGTTTAAAATATTGGTGAAATGTATGTAGATATCTAGTAGAATCTAGTAGTAGCTGGTTTTGTTAATACTGTGATCGAATAACACATGGAACTGTATGATAGCCAGACTGTAGAAACTTAACCCATAAGAGGAATTGAAACCTGAAGGATATATAAAATAAGTATCTAGTATGTTTATGCTAAGAAGAGTGAAACAAAAGGTAATGAGGAAATTGTTTGCCCTCCTCCCCCTTGAGCACCCTGAGGGGGCAGAAGGTTATCAAAGACCCCTAGCAACAGCAGGGAGTCTGCACAAAATAAACTTCACCATGTCAGGAAGAAGAACTGAAATGCAATGTAAAGAACAAGAATTGAAACACGAGGAAAGAAACAAGAATTGAAAGAAGGAAAGAACCAAGGAGAAGTAGGGTATAAAAGGAGAAAGTTTGGACTAGTTTGTGTGGGTGTTGGTGGAGTGGAGACTCCCAACATACCCAGCACTGCTTGCTTATTTCTTATTAGAGAATGCATTAAAGCCTTGATTTGCTACTGCATTAGATTCTGGTGGTCAGCCTGATTTTTTATAACAGGCACAAACATCTAGCTTCATTTGATTTTAATCTCATTCTTGGGTATATTTTGAACCTTTAAGGTTCTGTCTGCTTTATACACAGAGACTCAATTTTTTTTGCTCCTCTGGGTTTAAATAGGATCATAACAGTCCCCATATCCAAAGAGGATAGAAATGTAAAGAAAATGTATGAATTATTTAGTAAATTAAGACAAAATAATAAAGATAAAGATAAATACTTATAAATAATATAAATATGTGCATTTTTCAATGTATGTCAACACAGAGTATTCACTAGTAATTCACTTGAAAAAAACCCTCAAAGTGTTTTACTTTTTTAGCCTGATTTGCAATGGTAATATCTGTGAAATTAGCATTTTTCACATTTTCAAATGGTATCACCTATTATTTTCTAAAGTAAAGATTTCTCAAGATATTAGCTATAAATCACCAAACACAAGTCAGACACTAACATGAAATCATGTATCTCAGTTTTCTAAGGAAAGATAAAAAACTCATAAGAAGAAAAGCTTTAAGGAAAAAAAACTCTACTTTTTCCCATAAGTTCAGTTTGTTGTAAGTACACATAATTGAGAACTACTTGGTTTTCAGGGGGAATGGGAAGAGAAAACACACAATTATAATTGATTAGTAATAACAATTAGCTTTAGAGTTCAAGCATCATCAAAAAAGACTAATAACATACTCTAGTTTAGAAAGAACTGCAGAGAAAAAAAAAAGAAAAATCTATTTATATGGAAATATGTTTGTGTATATATGTCTAAATACAAATATATATGTGCACAAACACACAGAGGCCTCATTACATTCATTTGTTTAATTGACTCTAACTTACAGCTAAAAATGAAATTCTGAGATGATTTTCATTTATTGGCAATTGGGTAATAAAAGTGGCATATAAAATAGACTTTAAAATTACTGAAACAGTGATTTAGAGTTTGAATCTTATATACTGTGCTTCATAGACCAAGAAACTTCAGCATTTGTCTTCCCTAATTGTAGCAAATGCAATGTATCTTAAAATGGGATGTAGTTCAGTAGGGGTAAATAAATAAGAATATGGATATCAAATTAACATACTCAGCTTCAAGAATGAAACCTTAGACTTGAGTTATATTACACAAGAGATTAATTTAATATAAACTAGTGTATCCTGAATTGCTCACAATATAAACTTGCATTTTGACCTTCTCATTTAAATCTAAAATTGACCAGACAGGTACTCCATTTCCAATTCTGGCCTCTACTACGCTGAGTAGTTGAAGCAGGATTTTTAACAGCTGTGTTTTAATGGAATTATTATTTTCATTTAGAGATGTTGACAGGATATAACACCTCTGAATATGTTCCTCATGTACTGCATGAGTCATATTTGCTAATTCATTTTGACATCTAGGGGTTTCCAATATAAACATTAACGAGTTTTTTATCTTGCTTGAATTATTTTCATTCTATTTATTAATTTTCCTAAGCAAATGAAGATCAGGAGAAATGACAATATTTATTTTTAATTCAAATAATGAATAAGAATTACCTATTAGCATTCAATTTCATGTTCTCATGAAGGGAATAAAGAACAGTTTACACTTTTAAGTAGATATCTAACTTTTACATTCATTTTCCTGTAATTTTTGATGGGATTAATATAATAATTTATATACTGGGTAGAATAGGGTTTGTCACATATATTCAAAGCTTAAAAGCAAAATTCTCTTATAGTATTCATGCAGGAAGGACATAATGAGATATAATGTGGTCTTTTTAGTTAAGCACTTGGTTATGAAGGCTGTTAAGAAATTCAGGGCTATCCAGATACATAGGTAGAAAGTGAATCATATGAAGTTAGTAGCTGGGAATGGTATAGGTGCCATACAAGCAACTTTTTCTCAGCAAAGCTCATAACCCTCTATTTTAGCTCTTTTTTGTGATGTTTATCTGTGCAATGTCAAACACATCATGAAAAATTTAGTTTATACTCCTTCAAAGAACAGCATTTCAGTTAACACCATGTACTGCTTTGAGGAGGAACTGGCTTTAAGAAGTCTAAAATTTTCCCTTTTGTGGTCACTCCTCCAAACCACACCTACTCATGAGCTACCCTATCCACACAATTACCATGGTCTGTCTCCACATCACTACACAATGTAATTATAAAAAAAGAGATGCAATTACCAAAAAGAACAATCAAAAGAGAACTTGTCTCCTCAGAAACCATCAGAGTAACATTCTGATGCACAGTAATAGTGACTGTTTATTAGTGGTATGATTAATACAAACCCATACTCATAGTTAATGCAAATAACAGCCCATTTAGCAAATGCCCTTTTTTGCCTGGGGTGCAAGGACTCTGGATTGTTTTAAAAAACATTCCACCAGAGAAGAAATTCAGCAATGAAATTAAAATTACATCAACCATAAACTGATTAAATTTAGTAGAATAAATGTACTCAATCATACCTTTACAACATATTTATTGAATTGACAATTGCCATTTAGTAACGTGCTCTGGAGAAAAAGAAACCTCATTTGCCTACTAAATTGCATGCTAGTTCAGCATTTTTAGGAAGAAATTGATTATAATATCTAAGTTTATTTCACAACAGAGCACAGTATTCCTAGAGAGTGTGCTTATACTGTTTGTTTTACATGGTTACCATCTAGTCTCTATCACCATTAGAAAACACATCCTAGTGTTGTGGTCTATTCAACAAAATATAGTCCCCTTGACTATGAACTGTGGGAACCTTGCAATTCTCCATTCCAAGAACCTGACTGAGATGTAGAACATTTTAGAAAATGGGCTTGCAGAACTAAAGAGAGCCATTTTCAGCAAAGTGATTATTCACATCTCTTTCTACCACCATAGATTTTGAGAATTATCACATACCCCTTCAACCCCCTGAAATATAAAAACCCCCAAAGTATTTCCTAACTAAACAATCCGAAGGCCAAGGAAGTCTCTACCATTTTCTAAAGAAAGTAATGCAGTGGGAATGAATAGTCTTCCATATGGCAAGTCACACGTGATTCAGTGAGCTTCATCAGTCATCATTCAGATTTTTCCTTCAAAATGAGTGTCCTGACACACTAAGAACTGTATTAGAAAAATACGGTATCATTTACACTCTGTAGCTCATAAAAGCTCAGGAGACTTTCTCTGGTTAAATACTATCCTAGAATTAAATGGTTATATTATTCCTGCAAACTTTTTTAACATCAAAAACATGTACCATGCTCTAAGGAGGAAAACTGTTTTAAGTAGTAAATATCTCAAATAATGTAACTGAATGAACATTATAATCTACATTCTAAATAGTACATAGAATTGATATGACCCCAACTGGGAAAGCATTAAAATGAACAATTCAGATTATAAAAGATGACTGAAAACGTTAGATACTTTTCAGATTTAATGATATGGTGAAGATCTGTTACTCAATCCCACTTTTGTTTGGTTTAATAATCATCATATAACATGTGGTTGTAATATATTTCCACGGTGATTGAAGGGTGTCAAGTTTTGTTAAGAAGCTAGAAACAGAGTGATCTTCATGAAACAGGAGTAAATTAAGTTTTTGAGTCAGGTTCAAATAAACTTCATTTCATATTTTGTATGTCAGCAATCTGTGTCCATAGATGGATACCCAAACACAAATATTTTTAAGCTGTAATTAATGCTTTACAACCAGATATACATAAACTTTGTAATCAGTTAGCTTACAGTTACATAAATGTGGATAAACAAACCTTCAGTAATCTGCAGGATTAAATAACTATATATCATTCTCAGATTTTATGACCATATGTCTCATTACAGAGATATATGACATTCATTTCCTCTAACCATTCTTTTTCTCTCTTATAAATATAGGTTTTACAGGCTCTAGCATTTAACTCATTTTGACTAATAGTTTGGCAAAACCTGTATATTTTAAAGTACTCTGTATTAAATCTGTTCATCCTTACCATCACAAGTTGGGAGTGGGTGACTCCACCAGTGATTTTTTTCACATAGTAAAGGCTCCTCATGGCTCAGCCTATAACCTGGATCACAGCTAAATGAGACAGTGGAACCTATAGAGAAGTCATGTCCATAACGACGTCCATGAACTGGAATGCCAGGATCCAAGCAAGAGTAAGTATTAACAGTTACACCTAGATTAAAAAAAAATTAAAAAGGGAAAAAAAAGGACAAAAAAATACAGATTTTTTTAAAACTAATTTAAGTAACTGTTCATGACAGTTGTGAGGTGAAGGCTTCATTATTGCACATTTACAGTGAATTATGTTTCCACTATTCTTCATGTCACCATTGAAAGATAATATGGAATACAGTTTCAATCCTGCCACTGTTGTGGAGAAAAATAAGAAAAATATCCCAAAATTTACAGGATATTTAGTTTGATCCTGTCTCAGTAACATCATGATGTTGTACCTGATGCCGATATTAAAAAGCTTTGATGATCATCCAAAATTCTGATTTTCAGCCTTTATTTTTTCCTGATCAAAATTTGCTAGCATAGCTGAAATTGTTCACATTTCTTTTGAGATATATATTTTAAATATTTACATAGATCAATTATTTACATAAATCACAATCATACGTAGTGTTATTTGATATATGAGAGATTGAGAAGATAAAGAATAGCAAAAAAAATAAAGAGAAGTTGACTTGATAAAGGGAATTTCAATATGTGCTAAAAAATTAAACCTTTTCTATTTTTTCCCAGTGAGATGTTCATATATAAAGCTCATATAAAGAAGTTCATTATAAAATAATCATGAAAAAAACCCAAACCTCTATGAATAATACTGAAGTTAGTAAATTATTAGAAGTATTCAGTTCAAGATTTCTTTATGGGTGTTATTCCTTTTATTCCTACACAGAAGTCATAAAAAAAATCCTTCCTTACAAAGTAATTCATTGTGGAGAGACACTTACAAAGAAACTCATTGTGGAGAGATATAATTAGCATAAAAGTTAAGAACATATAAAAGATCTTCACTTTCAATACAATATTTGAAGGGAGAAGAAATGATGAATAGGAGACCACTGATCTTTATAATCTGTATTCCCAAAAAGGAAAACAGAATTGGATTGTACTGGATAATACAAGATCAGAAACAAGTAAGAATTAAGCAAAAATAAAATGAGTACTAGACTTCTGTGTATAAACAGGGGCTTTTAAACAGAAAAGAAAGTACTGAAAATTGTTTATTTTGTGTACAAATACGTAAAAACATATCTTTTTCATGCTTTCTGATGGCATAAATTTAGCTTTTAGTCTTCCTTGTAGAGTTGTGGGATATGAGCTAGTTTAACAAAAATAGGATTTTGTAATGAAATTCAAGAATATATTTATAAAAAAAATTCAGGTTTCCTTCCAACTTTATTTAATTAAAATTGTTTATTACTTGTAATAAGTTCATATTTCCTCTTTTTGCTCTTCATATTCCCAAAGTACAATTTTCACCATTTAACATTAATCAGTCTTTATACAAACTTAGTGGTTTTAGTTGGCAATATTAATCTAGTTTTCCTGATGTGTTAAGATAGCCTTCCTTCTAACTTTAGAATGGAGGAAAACTTAATAAAATTGTCACTTGTTCATAATGCAGAAGATGATGCAAATGGAAGTTTGTGAGTGAATGCTAGGACAGGTAATAATTTTGGTATAATAAGAGATTTTTTTTTCAATAAACAGCCCAAATTTAACATTTACTAGTGTTCAAATCAATCCAAAAATGTATCTGGAAATATCACCCTCATACATATTAGTTTTAGAATCCTTATGGCGGATAAGGAATAGTGAGAATTGAAAAAAAGAATGTTAAAAATTAAAAACATAATGGAAAATTTTTCGTGGCAATTCTGATAAGTAGAAGTGCAAACAATGTGCCTATGACTTTTACTAAGCAAATAAGATAGTAATGACAATAAAAATATTATTTCTCATATGACTTTTACTAAGCAAATAAGATAGTAATGACAATAAAAATATTATTTCTCATATAAGTAGGAATTATTACAATAGAAGTTATGTTTAGAAAGAAAATGTAAATTGAATTATAGTATTTCAACATAGGAATTTTAATAATTCATAGGTTTTTAAATCATAAAGATACTTTCTTCAGCATTGTTTATATGACTATGATAAGGAGAATAGAGAATTTCTGTGTCAGAAAAAAATCTTATAGGTAGTTTTTTAGAACCATAAAAATCCATAATCAACCAATTCCATTTCTTGATTTTCAGGTCATTATGTAAATTGCATTTCTCCCTACCTTCAGTTAGAGCCATGGATACATCAATCAGAACACTAATTTGGTTATTTTCTTAGATTTTCATAATCTTCCTGATCTCATGCTGTTTTCCACCCACAAAAATGCATTGTATATAATATAAGAATATTAAGACATAAAAGTAGCCTCCAGAAGAAGGGCATTTGCTTCTCATTCTTACATTTTGATTCTTAAAGCACAGAGCAGTACATCAATGACATTTAATATAAATAGAATTAGTGGTCATCCTTTTTGCAGTTTAACATTGCTAAATCTTTTTCAGATTGGGAAGTAACAGGAATTTACCCAAGACAACATCTGTACATGACTAGGGTAAGAATTGAGGGGGAGGTGAAATCAAATAATACAACACAGAAATACTTACTTTCATAGTGAATTTTGAATCCATTGTTAGAACGACTGTTATCAGTTGTAAAGAGAAGATACATGAAATTGCTACTGCTAAACAGAAACTGTGGCACCTGTGTACCATTGTAAGAACCCAGAAGTGGAGATAACAGGTTTGGTCCATCATGAACTTCCAAAACATCATAATTGAGTTCAGTCTGAAATCTGGAATTGTGGAAACACACAGAGGCACAAATTTAAGACACAGTTAAAACAAATTCAATAAATCCATATTTCTAAATGATGCACTTTTCCTGATAATAGTTTTTTCTTTGCATATCTGTTTTGCAATATTAATTCAATAATATTAATTATCCTATATAATTTGTACAATAATAAAACTTCAGGTTAGTTCCTTAGAAAGATGATAAATAAATTTGAACTGCCTTGTATGGCAGGAAATAAATTTAAATGCCTTGAGCTGGTTTACGTGACAGAAAACAAAATCTAGAAACAGTTTGTTAATAAAGATTAATATTACTTGCATATGCTATTTTATAACAATATTATTTTTCTTTTTTGAATAGTTCAATTATATGAAGGGTATGTTGATGCATTGGGCAAAAATATCAAGATACTTTGTATCATCAAAAACTCTTGGGTTCCTACTTTACAATCATCTATAAGCAGAGATAGAATTACTTGACTCCAGTGACTTTCTGCCAGCTGAGACTCAGGCCAAAGCAGTGACAGAAGTTATTTGAAAAAAAACCCCACAACTAAAAATCCTTTTTAGAAAGCCCTAGAAAACAAAATGCCCGTTTAAATACAGCATGTGTGCTCTCCATGGCAAGGAAAAGCTGAGTGTGATAGTGATGCTAGGTATCTCCTTGCTTGTCTTGTTTCAGATGGTATCAGCAATTCCAAACACCTGTTTGGTATTTTGACAGTAGTTTATCTCTTTCTTGCTATGACAGGCTTTAGATCAATCATACTGCTTTATAATGGGCTCCGATGGATTACTGAAAAACTTTTTCAGAATTAAAAAGCAACAATTAACAGTGGGATCTTACAAGGACCGTTAGATAGTCTTAATGCTCGCTCTGATTTAGTTAGACACCTAATTCAGCTTTGTGAAATCCATTCAAAGAACTGCATGAGAAAAGCCAATGTACTGAGGAACTCAGTATTTCAGTATTTATGTCCTATAAGTCTGAGCCTAAAGATCTAAAGGAGTCTGGCAAAAGACAAGAAGACAAACCTACAAAACATGTGTTTTCTTTTATTGATGTTCTGCTCCAACTAAATAACACATAAAAGAGCACAGAACGAAAGGAATGGGGAGTTACAGAAATGAAGCAAGAAAACTGAATTTTTAGGGTTTTTTTTAGTTCCCACAGTAACTCACAATGACATGCTGCTGAAAAGCCAATAGGCAATAACTTGCTCTTTCCAAAACTTTTTCTTTTTTTTTTTCCAGTAATCCATACAACATAGAAGAAATCTTGGAAACAGATCATTTAGTCTTGCTCAGCTTTCTTAGCACCTATATCGAAAGCATACTTGAGACTGAAGGTGTAAAAAGCCACATTTCTTATAAATGTAAATACCAGGCCACTCAAGTCAAGTTGAAATTAAGTTGAATCTCCAAAGACATAAAGGAAATCCTCTCAGAATTACTCAGACTATATGCACCACCACAAACAGCAGAAAAGATGAAAAGAATTAATAATCACCCATGAAAGAAAATGTGAGAACCATTTTTATGTGAGAAGAACTGAAACAAATTCAAAGGGATTATGTTAAATTCTTTTGTTTGGTCATTTGGCAAAAAAACTTGTCAATTTAAATTTAATTTTTAAATCTCAGGCTTACATCAGTTTTTCCTTCAATACCTTTTCTCTTGATGCTCAACATATCTGCTATAGTTACATACTTTTTCCCTCTGGTGTGACAAAATAGTAAGGGTTTTTAGGAAACTGAATAAAAAATACCCTGTGCTCATTCAAGACCCTTCCAATGTTCCTTTCCACTTAATTGATCACTATTGCTAAATTAACCTGGATGTCTTCATTGCCATGTGACATCTAATCCTGCAGAGGACTCACAAGCAGACAGGAGTGATACAAGTTTTAACACAGGAGATGTCACATATGCTTTTTTTAGGAGGCCTTATTTGAATATATAAAGGTGCCTGAATATTTATAACACACATCTTTGTTTCTAAGAGACACCCTTATCAGCTCAATGCAGTGTCAGGATTTCCTGCTGCACAGTATATGCTCAACAGACACACGTCACTAGTACTCCAATCAGTAGTTTGCTATCAGCATCTCTCACATTTAAATACTCATAATTAGGCTTCATGATAAACACTTCATTACAATCAAGAATGGCATTGCCATTTCTCACTTCTCGTTTCAATTGAGCCTAAAAAGATACTTATTTATAACAAAATATCAACAGATTATCTTAGTTATGCTTGTAGAACAGGAATAAACTTCAAAAAATACATGCATGACCATATAACTATATATGAAAAAGTTTTTTTTTTTGCACGCTGAAAGCACAAAAGTTAATAGTAATTTTTATTTGCTTTGTGTGTAGATCTTCTTTTCTCATGTCTCTGTCTCCTTGGCACTAGAACACTTTAGCATACAGTCATGGAATGCAGAACCTTGCTCCTATCCAATATTGTAAGAGAGAAGATATAGGAAGATAAGAAGATTAAAAGGAAACTACTCTGCAAGTGGGAAAAAATATTTAAAATTTATAGACATGTACTATAAATATTTTTCCCTGATCAAGAAATTCAAAGCTTTTCAAACAACCGCACATATTGTGGAAGTTTTGGTGTTTGCACCAATAAAGGCTAGAAAAAGTATATGTGCTTCTCAGAACAAAGCTGAAAGGCAAAGAACAGGGCAAAATATGAGGGTTTTTTTAATAATATAAGAAACTAATTTGGCCGTAGTTTTAAAACTGTGTATTTCAGCAAAATTATCCTTTTCTCTTAAGAAAGTGCAGCTGAAAATTTGCAAGCAGAAATAGCAGAACAAGGGCAGCCAAGACTAAATGTCTATAAAAAGATAATGCATAAATGGATCAGAAGTTAAATTTAAACTGTGTGAAAAATAATAAAGTCCAAGTAAAAAACATGGCAGTAGTTTACAAAATATTTTCTTTCATGACACTATAAAGTTTTATTTCATCATTGGATTTATAGAATAGCTTTTTCTTTACATCAAGACATGTAACAATATATAAGTGCATCTGTGTGACATACATAGCTATATTTTAAGTGCACTTCTGCACACAGATACATGAGAGTACACGTTTATCTGTGAGTAGGGCCTCTCTGGATTGCTGCCTCTGAGCAATATGCGTACCAGACCAGTTTCTGACAAGTGACATGAGTGTCAAAAATGAGCAGCAATGGGAAAACAAAGTGTCATAAAGAGGACAGAAGCTTTCTTTGTGGTCCAAAGAGACCACATCTTGCTCTTTTTGATCTTACATACAAGAGTAATAGAAGTTGTGCAATTTTATGACAGGGCGTTCATGTATTACAAACAAAAACTGTATAGAAAATGGTGTCAGACTTAGTAAAACTCAAGTGCAAAGAAAAAAATTTCAGCTGGCATTGTATTTTGCAAATATAAGGGCAAATGCTTTTTACTTCGAAATGACTGTCCATATCAAATACACAATTTAAATGAATTGCTGAATCAAAAATCAACTATTTGAAATTCTAATTTTCCTTTCAAAAACTCAAAAAGCAGGAGGGAGTTACTAAATTTTTTATTGTATTCTAATTGGCAAAAATTTGGTAAATCATTATTTTAAGTGATATACTAGTGATTTTGGAAGATTAGCTTTCATGTGATGGTAAGGATAGAAAATAACTGGAGTGCACATATTATCTGTCCTTTGATTTTTTATACTGTCCCATGAACACTTTATTATAGTGTAAGCTATAGCACTAAAAAAAAGGTTTTAAAAATCTTATCACAATGACAAATTTTGCAACGAGAATATGAATTTCATCCCTGGCTAAAAAAACCTTTTGAATTGTATTAAAATGAAGAAATACCTTCTTTTAAGTAAAATGTGAGCA
Source organism: Anthoscopus minutus (assembly GCA_013399455.1). Taxonomy (NCBI): domain Eukaryota; kingdom Metazoa; phylum Chordata; class Aves; order Passeriformes; family Paridae; genus Anthoscopus; species Anthoscopus minutus. The sequence continues at coordinate 22,288 of VWYI01013316.1, forward strand.
GGCCTAGTCAAAACATGCCACATAAATATCAACTAAAAAGTAATAGTACGATATTTATACACTACAATTTTCATCATCAATGGCACTTTTTTACAGGATTGTCATCTAATTTTTTTTAAATATTTACAATTAGAAATCATCTAAAACATAAGAAGAATAGCATTCTTTATTGCATTTTTTTGTCTTGTTTTCTGATAAAGAATTCAATTTAAATGCCAACATCTTGCTACAATGAGAAATGTAAGGTGCTTCAGCACATTTCAATCCTTTGAATAAGAAAGGGACCTTAGTAACAGACATCAGTCTAGGAAAAGTGGAATGCTGCAGTAATTTGGGGACAATGGAACTCCATCCTGATAGCACAAAGTCCTTTCACAACAATAGCTCAGCTGATATGATAATTAAATATTCAGAGTGGGGAAAATTATGACTGCATTTAATTAAGTTTTCACAGCTGATTCAGATTTTCAGAGTTGAAGATAATGTGACTTTGAGAGAAAAAAAGAACTTAGCAATTAGAATTCATCATACACTGAAGATATTTGTGCTCTGAAGGAGTTTCTGAAAGTTTTACATGATAATACAATTGCTTGATTTTAGAGATAATGCAAATTAATTTTATGGTAAAGCTAATTGCTTCTTGTTAAAAACTGGAAAACATTAAATAAGAAAAACATTAGCCAAGACCTTTCAAATGTAATTTTGATAGAGTGTCCAGGTTCAGCTTCTATCACCCACTCACAATTCAAGGAATCTTTATAATACCCTGGCCATCCTGGAGAGAGGATTACTCCACTTGGAGATGAAAAATGCCCACCACATGGAGCTAAAAATGAAACAAAGAGAAAGATAAGTAATACAGATTTATTAGATGCAAGTCATATTTATCACTTTCAATATAGGACAATTAGAATGAACAAATATTGAAAATCCAGTTGAAGGAAGATGCAATCGCTTCAAAGTTGACAGGCTCTGTGGTGTTCAGAATTAGATGGAGATAATTGAATTAAGACCTTAAAAAGATGAAATAAATTATTCAATAATTCTGAAAAAGGTTTTTTTCCTCCAGCGTTCTTATGTGTGTAATACATTTTCTGCATTAAAGAACATAAAACATAGTCTCTAGAAATGATCATCATTTTTGCTTTTAATTGTGGGCAGGGAGACTTGAAAAACTTGCTAAAGTTTCACCTGAGTTTAAAGGTAGAAATTTTAACTTTAGCACCATTGAATCCACTGTCATACCACATCCATTTTGCTTGGCATGTTGGCAGTTCAAATTCCTCATTCATGAAACATACTTATCATTCTAGTTGATATTTTTTAATTGGAAAATATATATATTTATGGCAATGTTTACTTCTGCAAGCAGTATTCCTGTAGAGGGGAAAGATAACTGCCTCAGCCTGCTCAACAACTTGTCTTACCCATCCCAGGAAACCACTGACATTTTTTGCATCAAGGACACGTGTTTAACATGTTGTCCACCAGGACACCCGCGGCCTTTTCCATTCAGACAGAGAGCAGAAGCATGTAACTTTGCAGGCAGAGAAGACTGCACCAGAGTTTCATAACACCGTGGTTCCAGTGGCCTTTATGCATACAATGCTACTCCAAAAAAACCCCTATGTCACAGTTAGTGTCACAGCTAGCTATACATATCACTGTATATCACAAAGAAGTTGGGAAGTTATTACTGCACTGCTGACAAGCTAGTGTCTCCACTAAAGATAGTGTAAAATATATAACATTTTCTGACAAAAGCATGGCTATTTATTAAATTTCTATTTGTGGTGGTTTCACCTAGCAGAGCCTGCAAAACATTTTGGTTGATCATTTTGACAAAGTAGAACGGTACATATCATTGTCTATATTATGCTGAACTTCTCTGTTACA
>VWYI01013318.1:247-29156 GCA_013399455.1 Anthoscopus minutus
TTCCAGCCATCCACATCTGAGTTGCAATGTGCTCCCCTCTTCCTCCTCCTTGCCAGATCGATGTGAAAAATCAAAACGTGGAGTAACTGCTCGGGTTCTAGCTTCTCCTTCCCAATCAACGAAGGAATGCAGCCTCTTCATTTATCTCCAGGCTTTTCTTACCTGCCAGTGCATGTGTTGTGGTGCAGCAAGGTGGAGGACACTTAATACAAGTGCTATTATCTGCAATCTTTGCAAAATGCTATCATGAACAGGACTCTCCCTTTCTGCATCTCTGGTGTTAATTAAACATTCCTCTAATCAATGAAAAATTTAGAAACTATACTATTGCTTGTGCTATTTTAGCTTCTTGGAATAACCTTATGATACGCGCCTTCAGCTCTAGTTTAAGACAGAAGAGACTACAAAGATGTAACAATTTTAATAATAATTTTTAAAACCTTCTTGACTCCAATGCATTATTCTTAAGTATCATTAATACAGCTTCAGTGACATTTCCTGTTGGACATAAACAACCAGAGTAAAGAAGGACAAGACTCCCCTGCACTGGAACAACATGAAGTGTTACAGACACCTATCTACAGACACTCAGTTTGCCTTTTACACTGCAGCACATGACTATGCATGCCACAGAAGAAACTAATTTTTCATGTATCTTTCACTGACAGGGCTGTAGAAAGATGAACTATCTGCTCCCTAATGTTATGTTACTCAAATTCTCAGCCTTCTAAGAGAAAAGGCTGGAAGAACTGGCATTGTTCAGCCTGGAGAAGGGATGGCTTTGAGGAGACCTCATTGGAGTCCTCTGGTACCTGAAGGAGCCAATAGGAAAGATGGAGAGAGACTATTGACTAATTGCCTAGAATGACAGGATGAGGGGGAATGGCTTCGAAATGACAGAGAGTTGGTTTACATTAGATAGTAAGAAAAAATTCTTCCCTGTGAGGGTGGTGAGGCCCTTGAACAGTTTATCAAGAGAAGATGAGGCTGCCCCATCCCTGGAAATGTTCAAGGCCAGGTTCGTGGGGCTTAGAGAACCTGGTCTAGTGGAAGCCACCTATGGCAGAAACAAGATGATCTTTAAGATCTGTTCCAACCAAAACCTGTTGATTCTCCGAGTCTGTTATTCCATACCCAGTATCTGGGAAGCATCTGCTAAGCAAAGCAGATGGCTGGCTAGAGACCCTCAGAATAATACAACAGTTTTCCCAATAGTGTTTTCCTCACTTGGCATACAGGACTCCACAAACTAGATTTAGTAACAACAGCAGCATTTCTCCAGAAGGCTGCAGGAAGAAGGTTCCCTGCTTACATTCCTTCTCCATGCCATCACACCTTTCACACGAGCCTAGCTGAACCCTTCACATGTGAGCAAGGGAATGATTGTGACACTGCCTTCAAAAGCCCCAGAGAGGCACAGAGAGTACTCCAAAACTCACCCACAGTTCACGCAACTTGTTTGGTCTGCACATATCCTGCAGTCTTTGTTACATCCTCCAGTGTTTCACAGGCACGCCAAATTATGTTAGGAACTGTGCCTTATCATGGGTGTGTGCTGCTGCACCCACAGGATGTGGACAGACAAAAAGGTAATTTTTTTTCCAAGCAATCCCAAGGTGGACTGAATCCATCCATCAGTATCTTTGCAATGTACTTTACAGTGCACTGCCCAGTGAAGACATCCTTATCTTGTTTGTGTGCAAGGATGAGTGGTTTCTTTCTGATAGCTACAACTAAATCACTTTCCCTCTTCATGGAAAAGCAGGGTAACAAACTCCTGAGTCACATAAGGATTGTGGTTCCTATAAGAGAGCTGCCTTGGGACTCTAGCCTCAAAGAATAGCTGTTACCTTCACCTACTCTGGCAGGCCTCTGTACTGCAGAATTCACTTAGCAAAAGGAAGGCACTGTGCCCTGGAAAATGTAAGCAACCAGTACAATATCAAAGCTGCAGATCACCATTTTGAGGCTGATACAATGGCTGTGATGATAGCAGCTGATAACGTAGCAGAGTGGTAAGACCATGCATAGCAACCAGTGATTCTTATGGAAAGATGGATGATGAAGTGTTTATCACTTTGTTATTGCTGTTGCCTGACATCAGGAGGGAAAAAAAAGGATATATTACAGGTATCTGATTCAAGATGCATAGCCCTTCCCACTTTACAGCCCCTACAAACTTAACTTTTAATTACAATCTTATTACTAGATTGATTAGGTTGGAGAGGAAGAACAAAAAAGAGCTGACAGGCAGAGGTTTATATACTAATACATATCTGAAAATATTTTAAGAAAAAAAGAACAAAGAAAACAACAGGAAAAATGTCAACTAAGTGCACACAGTGCATTATGTTCATTAAATATAAATGTGCTTTTTCTCAGTGAGGACCTTTAACTTGTAGCCCCTGTTTGGAAGAAAGAGAAACAACTTACAGCTCCAACTTTGGTGCTATTAATTTTTTCAGTGATTCAAGAAGCCCCCTTGGTATTCCTGCAGTTCGGCACTCTGTAGGTATTTGGGCTTCAGTGCCTAACAAATGGAGATAAGTGTGAATCAGGTAATTTCCTTTGTGTGGTTTAAGACTGTAATTTCTTTATAGGTACATTTAAAGGAGTGAAGCTATCCCTTCCAGGGGTGAAAAGGTGTAATTCTTAGTCTAAGAATCCATACAAAGCTAAAAAACAAGAAGGTGGTATCATGGCTGGTGGAAAACAACCACCTGTTTTTTATCAGAAAAACAGTGGGTTTTCATTCTGCTAGTCTATTTTAGAAAGTTGACCTGATTGGTTCAGAAAGCTACAGAAAACCCTGTTTTCCAATTCACATCACTAATTTGCAGCCATGGGCTCAGAACTCATTATTTAAGTCTGCATCAACATAAAGCAGTGAAACAGTCCTTGACCAAAAAAGCCCAACTGTTTAAAAAAGTACCTGAAAGGAAGGAAGCTTTGACAGTGAAAGGATGCATATCTGGAAGAAAATATATTCCAATTAGTTGTACTTAACACATTATAGCAGGAACAATAATTTATGTATGGCAGTTTTGTAATTAATCATAGGTACCTATCTGACATACCCAGAGTGACACACTATCACATGAGCTTTTATAAGAATCTACCTGGGGATTAAAAAAGCATACCTCTAAATATCATGCATGTATTTGTAATCTTCTTTTGCTAATAGGAAAACATGCATGGAAATGAAAAATCTGTTTTAATATTTGCTATTCAAAAATTAATAAGGAGGCACAAGCTAGCAACTTACAATGTATCAATTTCTGCTTATTTTAGGATACTGGAGTGAAAGGGGAAGCACAGGAAAAACTGTCTTTAGATATCATTTATAGAAAATGTGGCATTACATAAAAAGCCACATCACAGCAGGATTCCTTCCATTTCTCAGATACCTTGAAATGCTTCTAGGAAGCCACATTAAGAGTTATTTTTAAGAAAGATTTATGACTTGTTAAGAACTTCAATTGAGCTTCCCACTCTTCCGTGGTATTTCTATGAAACATCTTTAAATAGCATTGAGCAAATGCATCCAGCTATCTGTCTGGCTGCTTTTTAGTTTTCATCTTTCCAGCTACTGTGGAAAAAGAACTTAGTTTATTTCCCAAGTTTAAAAAGCCCTCGCTCCTTTCCCTTCCCACAGGGATAGGTGATGGAAACAGTTAAACTCTTACCATCGCCAGCAAGTGGATTTGTTAGGTGCACATACTGCACGTGAATGACCATAAAACTCCAGGTAGTAGCATTTGACCTGCGAAATCAGTGGCTTTGAAGCAAGGAGAGTCAGGAAACTGAGCAGCTGCTCAGTTTTCTCTGCTGTAAATTGTTCTCCATAGTTTACAAAAAAGTATGTTCTCAGCCTGACACTATCAAATTAGCAGGCAACAAACACTATTCTCTCCTGACATCTCTCTTCTGGTTTCCTGCCACTGATCCAGGTCCCTGACTGTGGACACAGACACAGAGACTCCTGTGGGGGTCTATGAATCACTGCCAAAATCTGCAGGTAGAAGCTACAAAGAGAGATATATTGCAATGTGGGTAATTTATTGGAATTTCCACAAAAATACTGTAATTTCTACAAATCAGAAAAGGTTCAGAAACACTGCTAATGCCAATTACACCAATTTACTACTTGGGAAAGGAAGGGATTCATATTGTGCACCACATCAGGTGCTCAGACTAGAAGGCAGGGAGAGCAACATCAGGTCCCAAGCTGAAGATTTTATAGATGCTGGTACCTTCTGTTGTTTAGCTTGAGGCAGTATGAAATACATAAAACACTAAGTAAATTGAGTAGATGACAAGTCTTGGTACTTATCTGAATTTTCCATGTCTTTGCCCCTAGGTTTGATGCCGTAATTCAAGACTGCTCTCATATTATCACTCCTATATACTCTTATCTAAACCTAGCCTCACTCCTTGAAGCTTTCACACCAGCATTTATTAATAAACAGAAAATAATTTTTCTATCTTGGTAGATACACAACTTAAAGAAAAATATAAAATCAAACAGAGTTCAAGATGAAAGAAAAACTCCCAGATAGCCAAACAAACAGCTATCATTAAATATAAACAGTTATCTTTTTAGGCTCTCTGAGAGAGAGGTCACAACAATGTTGATGTATTAGCACCACTGATGAAGTTCCTGTGGTGTTACTGTTGTCACATATGGCCTACTTCTCTTTAAGAGCGTCATGCTGGGATGCTGCATACACATTAATGCTTTTCACTAGAAAGGTAAAAGGCCATGTCTGCTAGAACCCAAAGCAGTTATCACCACATAATGCTTAATTTAAATAAATAAATAAATTTTTAAAATAGGATATTCCTTCTTTCCTTTTCCTTTCTGCAGAGAAAATTCTTCAAAAGATGGTAAAAGAAGGCATTCTTGTTCATCTTTTCTTATGCTTACCAGTACAAACAAGATAATCCCTTGGTAACTAAATAAAATGTTTCAGGAAACACATGACATACAAAAAATATGGAACAAATCCATAAACCCAATGAAAAAATATGCATACACCTTTTCTAGTTTATTCACCTTCAACTTTGCAGCAAGTACATTTCCATCTCTGAGATCTGCTAAAGGGCAGAACGTGTGGAAAGATAATGGGACAAAGTTTTATCAGGATTTTAGAAAAGAGAGACAAAGCAGTATATGTGAAAGAAGACAAAAGTAGTAAGTCAGCCTGAACATCGAGTCATGATGGCTCTGTGGTTAAGAGATACATTTTTCACTAATTCCAAAGATAATTAATTTTGACAGCTGTTCAACTGAGCTGAAAACCTTTAAAGTGTTAATGCCCTGGCAGGGAGCTAAAAAAAAAATCCCACCTTCCAGCCTCTTACAGGTGTTAGACAAATCAGGAAAAAAGAGGTGTTTATGCAGGGCACATACACATTGTATTGTCATAAACTTACAGAATGGTTTGAGTTGGAAAAGACCTTAAAGCCCATCCAGTTCCAACCCCCTGCCATGGGTAGGGACACCTTGTACTATTCCAGGTTGCTCAGAGCCCCATCCAATCTGGCCTGGAACACTGCCAGGGATGGGGCAACCACAGCTGCTCTGGGCAAATCTGTGTCAGGGCCTCCCCACATTCACAGGGAAGAATTTCTTCCCAATATCCAATCTAACCCTCCTCTCTGTCAGTGTGAAGCCATTCCCCTTGTCCTGGCACTCCAGGCCCTTGTCAAGAGTCTCTCTCCATCTTTCCTGTGGGCTCCCTTCAGGCACTGCAAGGCCACAATGAGGTCACCCCAAAGCCTTCTCTTCCCCAGGCTGAACAATCCCAATTTTCTCAGCTTTTCCTCAGAACAGAGCTGCTCCATCCCTCTAGTCACTGAGGTCCCTCCTCTGGACTCACACCAACAGGTCCACGTCCTTCCTGTGTTGGGGACCCCAGATTTTTCTATTCAAGTTTGCAGCACTATTCTGCTCCTGTAGGTGGATAGTCAGTAATTCCTATGTACTTTCTTAATTATTTGTAAATACTACTTTTATCAGTGTTGGTATTCAATGATGCTACTGTATACCCACAGCAAGATGTAAGAAACATCCAGCAGCTCTTGGCTGCAGTGCCCTTCCAGGAAGACTAACACAGTTTCAGGAGTAAAACAATCTCCACAACTCTTTTAAATAATTTGAAAGAACAATAACCAAACAAATTTCTTAAATTATGCCAAAACCTGTAATTTCAGCTTTTGACATCATCCTCTTCCCATGAAAAAAACCACAAATATCTTTAATACACAGGTCAAAGATCCTCAAGAATGACCCTCACATCTGTCTGCCCCAGAGAGTCTTGAGGGCTGAGGTTGCAGCCTCCCAGGAGCTGAGGCTCCCAGGGTTTTATCCCTTTCCCTCTCCATGACAAACACCTTATTGTCCTGGGCCAGGCACTGCCCACAGAGCAGTAGTGCTCGAGCACAGCGGATCCTTCGGAGGCAGGCAGAAATGTGCCAGAGCACAGCATTTACAAAAGTTGTTTTGTTGGAATTTTTCCAACTAGATCTGATTATCAGATCCCCTTCTGCCATATATGTAAATTAATTGGCTGAAGCTGTAAAACACAGCACCTCGCTCCTGGCCAAGTGTCAAAACAGTTTCAAAGGCACAATTTTGAGTAACAATGATAAACAAGGTGGTTGTTTTGATTCTCCCTGGCAATTGTGGGGAGCAGGTCTTGGTAAAATGAAATGCATGAAAAAAAATTGTCCAATGTTCATAAATTCAGGAACAGTAAAAATCAGAAAGACAGCATGACAAATCAATTTAATATATTCTGAAGTCAGCCTGAAAATTGACTTTCCTAAGGAATTTTTCCTTCTGCACAGTTCCACTCAATTAGCAAAATACAGATTCCTAACTTTTCCATCTCTGAGCCTGACTTGTGAAATAAATTTTGAACAGTAGCTTTAAAAAACTTTTGAGTTGTCTGAAAAGAAGCCTGTTAGAGAGATGACTATGTACCACAATGTTATTAGGTTTTAGCAGCATTCATGAATCAAAGAAATGATACTGGGAGTGCTCAGCTTCAAAGCCAGTTAGGAATTATGGAGATGGTGCTGCCCTTTCCAGTTTTCAAATGCGTATTTATCAGGTCTTGTGGGCCTTTTACAGTCCAGTGAATCTTTCATTCTAAAAGATACAGACATACAGCTTAGTGGAAGTGACATCTTCAGTCTCTGTTTTCTTATCTTCTCAAAAACAGCTTTGAGAGTTAAGCACACAGATTTTGCAGAGTGCTGCACTCTCATCCCCCATTTTTATCAGCTGTTCAGCTTTGAATAGCAGTTTGGTATTCACCATGTCAGCAGTACTGCCCTCCAGGAGCTGCATCCCCAGCCAAACCTCAAAAGAAAGAATCACTTCTTGGCATAGGCAGCTCCTCACAAGCTGCTTTGCTTCCTGCATTTTGGGTCAAGGCTCAGCTTCCAGCATCCAGCCACAGAAGATGCTACTGACAGGAGCACAACTCATGTTCTCAACCCACCTCAGTTCCTCTCATCTCAGAGCAGTGTCCAGAAATAGCTGCAAAGATCTGCAGTGGCTTAGGAGAAGAGCTACTCGTGCTCTGGTAGGATTTTTAGGGCACAACTGGAAGGCATCTCCTCACAGTGAGAACTTTTGTCTCACACGGAAATGCTCAGTAGAAGCTGATTTCTTTTAACGCCATTCCACAATGTGCTCTGGGGCACCTCAAGTTTAGCAGCTTCACAAGCACGGAGCAGAAATTCCTCTTGGTTGTCAAATATTTGTCTGACTAAGATCACATAGACGTACGTTTAGGATGAACTGGGATAAAAGAGGCTTTAATTCAATGCAAGGTTTAACAAGGGGAAAAAAACCCTATAAACAACCAAAAAGCCAACCACGTCCAAAACTAGATTTAATTACAAATCAGCAAAGACAACTGAGTAGCACTTAATGTAGCCACAAATCAAGAGAAGAGATTCAATGGTTCACCAGAGACTCCCCAAGACACATAATATTGTAATTAACCACAATGTTTTCTGTACTTTAGAATACTATGTGTATCACCCCTCCTCCAGTGAAACACAGGTTTTGCTTTGTGGTTTTATTTAAGTGCATTTTTTATTACAATTACAATAAAAGAAATTATGCATTTATATGTAATCTAAATTAATGGTTTTTTGAGAAGTCTTTCAAATCTCCCAACTATGAGATCAAGTTCCATAAAGTAATTCAAACATGCTATAGGCCAAACCCTATATAACAACTTACCAGTTTTTAGAGTAAAACAAAACCAAACCAGAAAAGCCTCATCATCAGGTTAAATAGCTCTGTTTCCATTGGAAGATTGCCTCAGAAACAAAAGGGTGAGCAGGAGCAAGCTTCTCTCAGGAAGGCTGGTGAAGGCCTTGGGGCATGATGTGCAAGGATTTTTCCATGTGCATCATAAAGTTGTAAGATCAGCACTAACAGAAGCTCACACAAGTATAAGATGAAGAAATAAGGCAATTCATATGGGGAAAAAGCCCCTGGTGGTCTACGTTTTCTGAAATTCTGAATTCCCACAGCTGCTGCACCAAAACTGTAGCATCCCTTAGCCAGCTTGGCCATACCTTCTTTCTCCTAGCAGTGCACGTCCTTTAATTATTTCTAGGCAGACTGCAATAATCTGTAAGACAGGTGATATTATACACAGCTGCTGTAAATGCCCCTTAACTGTCAGGATAACTTTTCAGTTCTAGTACTATTTTCTAAACTCATTTATTTTAAAAGAAACAGCGAATCTGAATTTCTTACATCTAGAATTCATGCTAGAGAGCATAATTTTTTAAGCTTTCTATGACCATAAAGAGGTTTTTTTAAAAAGCATTACAGAAATTATTCTGTTGTTAGTAAATTTCTTCAAAACCATTACAAAGAAATTTCATACCACTCATTTCTGGAACATACTCTGCTTGCTTGACTATATTTCATAAATTATAAATGGGTTTAATTTTATTGGCCTCATCTGAAAAATCACTGTTAAGATTTTCATCATGAATGAGCTTGTAAAAGAATTACAAGAACATAATGCATACCATAACATAGTAAAGAATAAGACAGGGTGACCTCATTAAATCCATGAATTTGGGAAGTGTACCTGTTCAGGACAGCATCTGAAGCACTTCTTTCAACTGGACACAAATTATAATGTTCTAAAAGGTTACCACTTCAAAGAGATATAGGACAATACATACCTGTTTAGATAACAGGACTTTAGCTGAATATGAATCACAGAAGACACAAAATATTCAAAAGCTCAAAATGCTTAAATGAAAAATATTAATAAATAAAATACAAGACTGTCTTTAACTCTTATGATAATCCACACCATAAGTGAACTTCAGATCTTTGCACTTTGCTATCAGGTACATACTGTAAGTACCTGCACAAGCCTGCATGAAAAGAACAGACACTCATTGGGTTGCTGTTGTTGTTATGCATGCCACACTTCCTTCCCTTCCTGCTGATCAACACCCATCTGCTTTCAGTTCGAGGAAACTGGTCACACAGCAAAATTAAGATGTTCCAAAATATTTAATGTCACTTGGCCTGTGGCAAATAGTCAAGAGAAAGATTAGAGCACTACATGCTCATCCAAATTTGCAACTAAAACCCAAAAACTCCACGATACTTTTAATAGCAATTAAAATGCAAGTGAATTGTTTTGTAAATCAAAATGCTACTTATTAGATGTGGAAGTCCTTGGAACGGAGACAATAAACATTCCCTACTCAAGAGAACAAAAACCAACAAAACAAACCCCTTAGGAGATGCTTATGTATAGGACTGCCGGATCTTAATTTAAAGTTCACCATGACTGCATTGAAACACGTAATTCCAGGAGCCGTAACTTTAATTAGGATTAAATCACCAGCAGCTAAATGGTGTTTATTACATAATAAAACAGGACAATGCCTACAATCCTACATATATAAAGCCACATAACGTTAATCTGGTTTGCAATGCTAACTACCCAGACCAAATTTGCTAAAAGGTGTTTAGACATATACTACTAAAACTTGAAGTTTACAAATTATTTCCCTTTCCATCTTCAGCAACATCAAAAGACAAGCTCAAAATGAAAACTGAGGAAAGCTAGTAATTGTAAGACAACTGATAAATTAAAATTTTTGCTCATGCATGAACTAGTTGGTTCTCTTCTCATCGCTTTCTGCTTCTAAAATACAAGCATCAAAAGTCTAGGGAGCCAAAGAACACTTGACTGCATATCACCAAAATCTGGTGTTCTAGTAAAAGCTTTGAGCAGACACCATGAGCACAAAGCACACTGGGCCCAAAGGAAATAAGGTGCTTAATTGTCCCTAAACTAAATAAACCAGAAAGATCAAAATGAAAACTACACAGAGTTCAGCCAGACCTTGTCACGATCTTTTTGGGCGAGCTGTGATTGTACTTTGCACCAAGAAGAACGGAGAAGATTAAACCAGTTACATTTTCTGGCAAGTTTTATACCCATAGCACAACCATTTTTGCAGTAAGTAAACCCCTATGTGATTTTAGCAGCTTCTTCCTTCAGTTAACTAAAAGAAAGATACACTGCCCTGCTTGTAATCAAATTGAATTGACAGCTTATGTTTGAAGAAAGTTGAATCTAGAAGAACCAGTAGACATCATCCAGTACATCATTTACTGGTTTTAGCTGCAGCTAATTACAGACTATGCCCATATTACACAGCAGTCCCATCCTCAGCAATGTCAGAACAATACTTAACATACAGTAATATTTTTGAACAGCCAGCTCTGGGACTCCCTGATTACAGGTGAATTTTGCTCTTCTAGCCTCAATTACTGCAGTGAGAAGACTTCATCTCAGGAATTCAAACAGATTTGCTCATTTGTCCAATTGTTTTCTCATTCAGTGCTTTCTCATAGTTTTTGAGGATATGATTTATGTTCCCTGAATAGCCAAGCTTGGCAAAACTAGTGCCATTTGAGGATAACAGAATCTAAGGAGAATCAGCCCTGAAACTAAACCAAAATGTCTATGAGTCTGGCATAGAGGAAGGGTTCCAAGTTTACACACTCCCAACTCATCTGCTCAGTTTATAGGCTTCAATAAACAAAACTAAATTTACAGTGGGCAAATTACAAAGAAAAGTGACAGTTCTCTGCGCAGTTGTATTTGCACAGCATTTTGTAACACTTTTTAGCAAGAAAATGAAGCATTTTCAACAACTTAAAAAAATCGAATACAGTTGACCAGCCTCACACCTGAATGAAAACCATTTACTTGACTCATTTAATATACTTACATTCAGCATGATAATGCATTTCCCTTTCAGTCTGCAGCATACAGGAACTAATACCCTCTGGAATTTGGAGGATACACAAGGCAGTTTTGAGGCATTAGATCTATCCAAGTAAGTACCATGTAGGACAGTACACTCCCTTTACTGAGCTTTTGAATTACTCTGGTTCATACAACACACTGATTGCCTTCACAATTAGGAGATTTAGTAAGACAGTATAACACAGAAAACCAGAGAAAGCTTTGCCTTCAAACTTGGCTAAACTGCATTTTTGCAGTTTGTAGCAATTGCAGTGTGCAGATTGACTCCATCATATGGCAGGAGGCCACAGAAATGCAGACTGTTGCTCTGGTAATGCCTTGCGGTTTAGGTTTTTGCTGTTGCTTAGCAGTTATGAAAACAATCCACTTGACAAGGTCAGAATTCATGACCAAGAAGTGTGGTGAGCAGAGCAAGACTTACATATAGAGCTATTTTTTGAAGTATCAGCTAAGGCCTTAAAAAGAAAGTTGCTGTAGTCTTGATATTAAGGTTACAAATAATGTATTGTCTAGTAGGAAATCAGAACAAACCTGACACTTTTTTGTTCCCGTAAGTAATTCTGCACAGACACACAAAAAAAAGATTTCTGATGGTTATCAAGGTCTCTCCAATTCTAGTTTACTTAAAATGCCTTTTTTTTAACTGTGAAAAAAGTAAACCAAAAATCTTTAGCAACCATAAACCAGCGCACATCACTCATTCTGCTGGAATTCCACTGCAGGTCAAATCTATAATAATAATCTAAAAATAAAACAAAAATATTAAATTACACCATCCAGGTTATTCCAGCACCAACGGGAAAGACAGACTCCACACTAGCACAGTGGAAAGAACTGATAGATCAGGGTCTGAGGGCGCTTGCTAAGGTTTCAGGTCATGAAAAAAGTGAGCATTCCATGGCCATCATCTCACAGGTAGGCTTGGCTGGTAGGCAAAATCTGACTTGCAGCACAGTCCCACATAACACTGCCTCTCTAACTCTACCAATTCACCATCAACAGTAGCCTGGAGCCCGAGAGAAACCATCCACAAACACAGAATTTGAGACTCAACAGGCCTGTGTCAGAAGTGTCCCGCAGCCTTTGGAACCCACATTCACACATAAAAAGTTTTGCCTACAAATGCCATCATATACTTGGTAATCACATGCTGGTGTTCATATAAAATTTCCATTAGGAACAGCATTCCAAAATCAGCAAAGACTGTACATATGTACAAAGTTCATGCTGACTCCTGGGTTAAGTAACTTGTAATCAGCTTAACTAGAAGATTTAGAGGCAAGGGTGTGTTTCCACCAGCTCTCAGGTGGCTACACAGCGATGACACTAGTCACACAGCAATCAGCTTTGTTTTAAACATGTTTAAAACATGTTCAAAAAACCATCTATGCACTATGATGTTCACTGATGATAAAGCTTTAGCCATATCCTTCACTCTCTCCTTCTTTTAAGCAACACAAGTGATTTTACTTCCACCCTACATGTTTTTATGTCAAAACAACAATCTCTTCATTCCTTTTGGTTTAGGGCACCAAGCCCCCAGAGAGAGGTATTAGCAGGGCTTTTCTGTGGGGGCAAATTAAGGAGAGGGGCAACTAAGTTACAGCCTGAGGTGGAGATGAGTCTGTTCTCAGAACTTGCTGAAAAATAAAGAGAAGGGGCAGGACCATATTAACACCATGATTTTGGTACAAGGGGCCCAAAACCACTTCTCACCATTCTATATCTTTCTATTCTATGGAGACAAAGGCCTTTCAGTAAACTGTATTTATATCACACCTCAAGATCCTTGAATCTCTCAGATAAAACCCAATTTAAAGTCTAAGCACAAAGTGGAATTTAAAATGAACAAGCCACTTACTACAAGACGAACAGAACCAAGAAACCCAGGCAAAGCTACGATTTATTTCAGAGCTATGTGACTGCAAACTCAGCTCAGAATTCCTAGCTGTGCTGCTCGGAGAGGAGCAGATCCTCTCCAAGAAATTAAAATGGATTTATGCTTTTGTTTTCATGACAATGACCCCTCAGCTTCTTGAGCAAAATGTGATTATACACAATTGCACTCTCACCTTAGCTGTTTTGTCACTCTGTAGCTCTTAAGTTCATTTCATAAATGCCCTTGCATAAAATACAGGGTTGAACCAGAACCAAGTTTGAATATTCTAAATCCTATTTACTTGTGGGTTTATGTGTGTAGTCTAACAATGAAATTTGCTGGCTGCCGTCACACAGTTCACTTTCAGGCAGCACATCCAAGAGGACAGGCACCGACCTTCTCATTCTGTCTTCTTAGACATCCCTTGTGCATACCCTTAACTTCTGACTGCTGCTCCTAATTGTGGACTGAAAACAGAAGTATGAACACAGACATATTCCTATTACATGAATAATGTCATTTACACAAGAAATGTTTACCAGGGACATTTTATCTTTGAAATATATTTTCAAGATGTTCCACACATAAATAATTTCTTTTTGTATGCCTCCTCTGAGATACAAAGTCGTAACTGACCCCCCAATATATCCAGCAGAGACATTCCTAACAAGAACCTTTCCAGTAAAACTTCCACAGTGAACACTGATGAGTAATTATGCTAAAATAAACGTATTAAATGCAGAGACTGAAAAACTCTGTTCACATCGAAAAATAACTTACTGAAAAACTGAACTCCTAAAAAAAATTTTTTTTTTTGAAATGAAAATTCAGACTTGCTGGAGGATGAATAGGAAAAGCAGGTTTCACATAAACACAGTCTGGAAAAGTATTTCACAGAAATATCCTGAAAGAGGAAATGATGATCACACATCAAGTAAGGTTTTGTTTGGTTCAGTGCTTTCATTCAGTTTATGTCAGTTAAAGTCAAGAGTTTAAATCCAGGCTTTCCTAAGCCAACTTTTCCTGTATTCAGAACACAAAATATTTAGGGGTTGGCTGGGTGTTGCTCTCTACATAATCCCAAGGAACCTAAATGAGAACTGATAGTCCTGCGACTGACATGACTTAGGTCGGCAGGATTTCTTGGCTCAGGCAGCAAGTGAAAGAAATAAAACTGGTTTGGAACTGGAATCAGCCCTGAAGTGAATACAGGCACATTTCCATGTTCCTACCCCTGATGCAGCTGGCATCATTGTTTATCTGAGTCAGGTAAAACATGAGGGATGATCAACATACCATTGCAACATGTTTCCCTGGCCTGCCTCAAGGGAGGGAAGTCCCACCCACAGGTTTCTGGCAATGGGACTCGGGCTGTGGGTTTGGGGAACCAGGAATTTGGGTGTTTCTTTCTAGCTTGTCAAAGGTTGACCCCATTCTGTCTGTTTTCACTCCTACCCTAGATAACTGATAAAATCGTGATCCCAATTATCCTGGCTTTTAGCTGACTACTTTTTCACCTTTCCATGAGTTGGCCTCTCAATTAAATCTTACAGCACTCACAATCAATCACAGTCAGACTTAAAACAAGGATCAATTGAAAATAATTATCAACACTCATCTGTGCAAACAGGTCTATTGTGATTCTGACAGCTGATTTTCTCACGTTTCTTTCTCTCTTACTTTTGACAAATTAAGTTTCAAAACCAGATTTCTATACATTTCTACAGTTCCTAGAACGCCTACAAAGAGAGAAGCAATGACTACGGTAGACATAATGCTTAGTAAATAATTCAAATGAACTAATTCTGACAAAAATTGACAAAACACAAATTACCTGGCTTCCAATGGTCATGTGAACCATGCAGTGTTTATCCCCAAGGCATGTCAAAAGAGCAGAAAATTTGAAAATGGCTAAGCAATATAAATCCACATCTCATCTCTACAGAGTTTAGGACCCCTAGTACATGGATACATTTCAAGCTGACAGCACGGAAGAAATCTTTATAGAAGGATTTCCATTGTCCACCATTTCAGATTCATCCTCATGGACACAAGAATGTCACAGCTGTACAAAATTCTCTCTCTACATTGCTCAGCCCTGATGTTCTAGGCAGAATCACAGAAAACCACAAAAACCCCTGCTGTGATTCTCTGGAGATCAGCAGTTCGATTCTTCGCTTGGAGAAGAGGACTTTCATCAGCACCAGATGAGGTCTGCCACAGCTTGGTCCAGCTGAGTCTCAAAAACACCCAAGGAAAGATTCCACCACCTCTCTGGGCGGCATGTTAAAACTCTTGCGCTACTCAGTGGTAAAAAATGTTTTCCTAATGACCAGTCTGAATTTCTCCTAGTGGCCAGTCTGAGCTGAAATTTGTGACAGTTCCTTGTTTTCACTATCTGCCACAAACAAGAGCTCATCTCCATAGTCATCAGAACTTGTCTTCAAGAAGCTATAGTTTCTGTAAGATGGCCCCTTTGCCTCTTTTTGCCAGACTAAAACAGCCCAAGGACTCTAATCTTTCCTCATTACTTACAGTTCCCATGGCTTAGAATCACCTTGGTAGTCTTCTCTCCATTTTCTAAACATCATGTTTCTCATTTGAGGAACCCCGGGACTGACTGAAGAAACAGAGTACCCAGCAATTCTGAGAAGGACAATTACTTCCCCTGATCAGCTGGCCATGGAGACCACTATGCTGTTTGCCTTACTTGCAATGAAAATGCATCACTAACTCATTTCCAACTTGGCAGCAATCATCATATCCCATAGCTTTCCCACAAATGTTCTGGGAAGCCAGATACTTCCCAGACTACGTTGCCGCAAGGAGCTGATCCACACAGGCACAGAACTTCCTGTTTGCTCTCAATGAACTTCAAGAATTTAGTGTTAACTGAATCTCAGGCTTTTCAAGACCCAGCTGAATTGAATTTCTACCACTTGATGCACTGAACTCTTGCTTGTGCCAATTTAATGTGATCTGTAACTTTTCCCCAGGTTCATTCCATCTCACCATTTAAGTAATTAACAGAGAGGTGACACCTCTGGCCAATCTCTCATAGGCCACTTGTTATTTCTCTCCTGTGAGACACTGAGACATAGAAGACTACACTTTGAACTCCAATATCCACACAATTTTCAATTAATCTAATAAATCATATACTTCCTCAGTGAGAGATTGTAACAAAAACTCAAGTCAAAGAGTCACAGGATGGTTTGGGTTGGAAGGTCCTCAAAGATCAGTCAGTTCCAATCCACCTGCCATGGGCAGGGACACCTTCCACTAGACCAGGTTGCTAAAAGTTCTATCCCTGGGATACCCACAACTTCTCAGTGCCTCACCATCCTTACAGCATTTATCCACCAGTATGCCCACATCTACATATTTGGTCATTCAATTGCAAAAGGCATTCAGGTTCGTCAAATACTTGTTGCCCCTTGTACATTTGGGTCAACTATTCTTGATTATTTTCTCATTCTTCTCAAATTTGGAAACAAATACCCTGGAGACACAATACATAATACTTCTAGGGATTGCAGAAGGCTAACTAGCCCTGAACTACCTTTCCTTCTCTTCTTAAAAAGATGGGTGTAATAAATAAAGCCTTTCTCTAGTTTTCAGGAACCTATCTGCTATATTTTCATAGAGAATTGCAACTGCAGAATTGCAATTGCATCACCTATGTCTTTCATCATCCTAGCATCAATCCCATCCAGCCTGATGGATTTGAACATAGCCAGCTTTTTGAAACAGTTCTGAATAATAGAATATTCTGTTTCCTGTGCTGCACTGCTTATTTAAGTTCTGCTAGGCAATCTTTGGTTTTGTACAAAACTGTATTTGGAACAAGAACGTATCACGCCTCTTGCTTGGTGAGATAAACTGCAGGACAGGCCACCTCTTTCCCATGCACTCAATCCCACACTGCTTGTGCTCTAAGGACACACCATTTATACCCACCTAATCCTTTTAAACAAGCTCCATGACCAGCAAGCAACCAAAAAGTGCTTCTCACGACTAGACAGTGATGTTAAAAATAAGAAAACCCAAATATTCAGAGCACTAGCCTCAAAATACTGATTAAGGGAGAAGAACAGAGAGCCAAGAAATACCCACAGCACAAAGAAAACTTCCAATCCTTCCGTTCATAGTATTACTCCAAAGTAACGGAAGGAATGAAGAAAATGAGTAACTCATCTTTCTGACACATGACTTTAAACTTAACAGGACTAAAATTACTAGATTCCGCATGGATTCTGGTAGGATGTAGTTCTTCAAGGGGAACAGCAGAGACCCAGTGAGACTCCCCTTCAATGTCGTCAAAGAATTTCACTGCTGTCTTGACAGATCTGCCAGGTTACCTTCCTGAATGCTCAGTACAAGACTGCTACCGGTCCTTTCCTCTGACTTTACCAGGGGCCCGCAATCCGCCACAGACTTGTCGCTACTTGTTTCTGTATTGAGAAAAAGGAGGACCCAAATGCTCTGTGAAGGCAGCATTTCCAGAGGTCTTCAGACAAAGCCCACTTTGCAGTTGCAAATTCTCAGTGTTCAGCACAAAAGAAAGAAGGGAAGAAGGGAAGCCATTTCCACCATATCCAGTTTTAGAACACTGCTCCCTACTCCATGTGTTTAGACAGCACATACACTCTGTTACAGAATCTCAGGATGGGTCAGGTTGGAAGGGACCTCAGCTAGTCCCACTTCCCTGCTCCAGCAGAGCCATCCCACAGCACAGGGCACAGGATTGTGCCCAGGTGGTTCTGGAGTATCTCCAGTGAGGAGACTCCCCACCCTCTCTGGACAATCTGATCAGGGCTCGGTCACTGCCAGGGAAGAAGTTCTGCCTCATGTCCAGGTGGAACTTCTTGGGATCAGTCCCTGCCCATTCCTCTGGTGCCACTGCTGGGCCCCTGGAGCAGAGCCTGGGCCCTGCTCAGAGCCCTCCCTGCAGACAGGGACACCCAGGGCTGAGGGCACCTCTCAATTTGGGCTCCTTTCGAGGCTGGACAGCCCCAGCTCCCTCAGCCTTTCCCTGTCAAAGATGCTCCAGGCTCTAAATCATCTCTGCAGGCTCTGTGGGCCCTGCTCCAGGAGCTCCCTGTCCCTGCTGTGCTGAGGAGCCCAGAGCTGGACACAGCCCTCAAGATGTGCCATGCAGGGCAGAAAAGAATTAATCTCTTGTTCTTTGTTAACAGTGAAGTGGGAAACACAAGTGCAAAGCACTGCCTTGCTCCTCTTCATTCAGCCTGTGTCCCACTGGCAGACCTCTGTATGGGATTTCAAATCTACCATGTTTACCTAATTTTCACATACTTTGTACCACTTATTTCACTCATGCTTTGCTAAGTTCCCTTTGCTTTCCAGTATTAATGCCACACTCTAACAAAGAAAATGCACATCTCCAATGAGTGTGCAAGTAAACATGAAGTGCAGATTTAACAGGACCACTAAAATCAACATTTTCTGGCAGAAATCATTCTCAAGAGCATAGAGACCACACTACCTGCGGCCCAACATATCTTTTTCTTGTAGCATGCAGTCTTGGTGGAGAAATATTAATAGAACTTTCATGTTTAGGCCAAAACATCAGAACATATGTTCCCCTGCTAACACTACACCAGATATTTATTTACAATATACGAAAGAAATTATTTAATCAATGAAGAAACACACAAAACAAAATAAAACAAGAGTTCTAAAGTTGTAGGCTTTCAACAGAAAATTTATACATTTTACCTTAACTGCACTCAGATCAGAATTTGCTTTTTAAAGGAATGAAGGTAAATTTCTATGAAGTTTGGCATTTTAAAAACCTAAGGCAATGAAGTATGACCTTTTCATCAAAGAATTAGTTACCCTTACTGTGTTTTCCTGGCCTTAATCTTTCTGAACTTTCAAAACAACTATCAAATAGATGCAATTATCTCTGTTAGTGCAAGTGGAACTTTCTTGTTTGCTAAGATTTTTTGCACCATACAGAATAAAAATTCATCTACCTATGAGACACTCCAGTGAAGTCCGTAAATTATTTAAAGGAAGCTGTTACTAGCAATTATGAGCACTTCAGATAAAAAGCATCTCACACGGGATATTTTGGGCACTATACTTTGCATGGAAAGGACATAAGGTTGCACATAGCACGTAGAACTTTTGAAGTCTGAAAGACAGAAAAAAAAGGGGAAAAATAAGTAGAAGGAAGTGCCCATTTTATTTTATAAATGAATTAGCAGTACTGGATGATATTTTTACAAAGCTGTATGAAGCAAGCACCAAATGCTGCCAGTGCTACTCTAGAGTGATAATACAGACAACACACTGAAAATTATATGTTTAGAGTAAAAATTCATATGAGGACTCGCATGCATTTAACAAACTAAATCCTACTGTCTTAATTAATTCCAACAATCAGATGTAATAAATTCAGCTTACTCTCCTTATCCAGGAGACAAGGTACAAGTTTCCTGCTCTTTATCTAGGAATGTTGTAAGACCTACTTCTAGAATTCCACTTTTTATTTAAAGGCTCACAGTCACAATCACATTAGTCATGCTCAGTGTAGGCGTATGTAGAAGTAAGAGGACTACCCTCTCTGAAGGCACCCTGTCATTTAATGAAAGACTTACAGTATTGTGACTGTTTTAACATTTTGAACACACGAACCTCGGATCAGAAACAAGTTCCTATGAAGGGCTCCAGATCACCTTACTTCATCTCCCAGAACAAGGCTTACCTAGGCTGCCAGGGAAATTAAATGTTAGTGACAAGCAGAGGAGTTGGGTTTTGATACATGCAGATTATGGCACTTCAGAAGGCAACAAGAACTTCCCCATTTTCAAGGATGCGCTTTGTGGTCAGCAATGGAATCTCTGGTATTGCATACTATTTCTTCTTTTTTTCAACACACTTATCCAATTTTTAAGGTTGAATACCAACAGCTAGATGCACCAGCCTATAACCTTAAACTGGAAGTTTAAAATCTTACTGAATGTTAAGAGCAAAGCAACCTGTCATCCTGAGTTATATCAGCATCCTGGGCTGGGGGAATTCTGGCCTTCCAGAAAAGATGACAAATGTGTTCAGTATTAATGCAACTTCAGCCTGTTGCTGATTCACCAGCAGAGTGAATCATCTATTCACTGAAACACAGATATTCATTACTTGAAAACCAATGCTGCAGTAAATGTAACATTGACAGGCAAAAGTTTCCAAGAGGAACCTGAGAATTAAGACACCCCCTGTCCAAGTGGAACAGTATGAGCAATTAAATGCATCTGTAGGCTGTGACTGACTTGCTGTCAGATCACAGTTTACTTTTGCATATGTGGTTGGTTCAACAGTATTACTGTGTTGGCAGAACCTAGCGATCTCATCTTTAAAATATGGGTAGGTTCTAGTCACATCATCTTGGAAGCATACAGTTCCACCTTCTCCTCAATCTGCTTGCTGGGAACCCTTTATGGACAAGTTTATCAGCTGTAAGCAATGTCTTATCAGTTCTTGAAAAACCCTGAGCTAGACAAAGCAATAGACTTTCCCCTTGGTGGAAAATTCAGCACTCCCAATGGCAAGAAAACCATCTTAGCTGTATATGGGAAAATACAAACATCCAGCAGAAAAAAATGCTGGGCCAAAACACCCGAAACCCCATGTATGGAACATTCCAGTACCAGGAATTGATACTTCTCCACAGATCAGCTGATTTGGACCCTTGATTTGGTCCTTGTAGCAAACAGCAGAATGCCAGATTTCAGACAGGCGCCTGTAAAGCACTGATTTTAGTGTAAATACAGACAGCTTTAGAACATGGTGGAGATGGGTTCAGTTCTACTCTGAGATTAATACACAGCTAGGAGTCTGCCTGACACTACAGAGGAATGAGGGGTCAGGAATAGGCCAAAACAAAGGTGAAGAGATGCACCTCCAGCAAGAAATGAGTCTTTTTGGACACAGCCTGAGCTCTCTCAGCTTTGCGAAGTGACAGCAGCACTAGGCAAAGGAACAAACCAAAATGCCTGGGAAAGGAAACAGAGATTAGGAAATAGGGGGAATGAAAAAATATTAACTGAGAAATGAATCAAGGATCTAGCAGTTCCTATCAAATCACTATGTTGTTTAGGGTACTTTGAAACCTTAAATTCAAGCACAGGAGAAACCCACTGGCTGCCTTGAAGATGCACAGGACAAGGCAGTAGCCACTGAACATAAATGTAAGAATAAAGAAAAAATAAAACCATAGCTAGACAGTGGTATGACAAATGTTACTGGTTATCTGCAGAACAGAAGTTTTCCACTGAGCTGTCAGGTTTGAGTACTGCAGCTAGGTGCAAGAGTTGATGGTTACTTTGCTACCCACAACAGAACATGGCATAAATACCCTAGTATCACCTGGACTCCTCACCCTCTCCTCTCTGCAAGTGTCACCAACTTCATTTCAGATGCAAAAAAAGGCAGGAAGAAGTGCAGAGGGGATCACTGACATTTTGTTCCATACTAGGAATGTACTGCTCTGGAGTATCCAATGAAGATAGCAGCAATGAGGACTCAAAGGAGGTCATTGGTAGAAACCACTGACATTCAATGTCTGTAATATCTTGATCTGGGATTTCACTTCTTCCTGCAGCAGGGCTGCACAGGGAAGTAGAAACAGAACCACATCAAAGCCATAATGTACATTACTGGAGAAAGGATCACAGGGCATGTAAAGAGCTAGGCTGAGAAGTTCCAGCTGCAGTCATAGGAATAAAGAAGAATCTACTACTACACACACTGCATGGCTATCAGAGCTCCAAGGCTGCATAAACCAATCTTTTATCTCAAAAGCAAGCAGATTGTTTCTTTGCAGTCTGGAGGGTCGTAAGTAAAGCAGCAAGGATGCAGTTATATGAGCTGAGGGTTATCTAAGGGTGTAATTCTGTCTGTCACATCCAATTTAGGAATGTGAATACCTTTCACATGAGTTTGGTTGACTTATTAATGGCCTGGGGACCAATAGCCTCAGCCTCTTCAAAATTTTTTTGTCCAACAAAGGAATTGGGTCCTTTACAGCAATGACATTTAATTCAATAGCCAGAGGAAATCTAGAAGCAGTCCTGGACTGTGATGTTCCCCTTGACTTAAAGCTAGAAGCAATGAATAAGCTGATGTCAATATATGCAATAGTTTTGCTAAGGGCTCCTTCAGTAACAAAATTTCACCCTCAAAATTGTCCATAAAATTGTCCTCAAAATTGTCCATGATTCTATTTAAAAAGAATCATGCCAGGCATTTCAGACCAGCAGATAACAAAAATGAAACAGCTCTGTGAGCATGTACTACATCAGAAAGTGCTTTATGTCAGAGAGGCAAGTCCTTTTTATCTCTCTTTCCCCCCAACTCTCCCTCACAACAGAGCACTTCTGAAACTCCTCCATTATATACCCACTGTTCAAGCATGGGACTGTAGAAGAAATCTATTCATTTCTGTACTTATAAAGATTTTTAATACTAATGCCCAACATGCCCACATGTTAGTGAATAAGCACTGACAGGTGGTAAAAGCAGATGGTTTTGGAAAGATTTGCGGCAGTCCTTGGCTCCACTATCCTAGAAGCTCCACAGGGTACTGGCAGAAAAAGTGGTTCCTTTCCTTTCCTTTCTTTTTCTTTCCTCTCTTCACTCCAGAAATCCAGCAGCTGATCTTGCTTGTTGCCATAAAAGCAGGAAAGGACAGGCAAAACTCACTCATATTCTTCATCCCACCTCCAAACTGATTTTGCCTCTCTGCAGAAGCCCAGATGAACACAAGCCGTCCCTCTAGGCTGAGCATCCGGGTTCCCACCTGACACAAGACACAAACCCACACCCGTGTTTGCTGGTCCCAGTCAGGACCAGAGTGGGCAGAGCTTCTGGGTTTGGCAGCCACTCATCACAGACCACGACCACTTTGCTTCTCACCACACCATGGGATGGTAACTAAGAGAGAGCATCATGGCACACTCCAGTGCTGAACCCTGGCACACACACCTGCCTGCAGGCTAGAGCTCTGCTCAAAGCACTAGCACCTGTTTTTGAAGGCCCTAGTGATGAAGGAGGAATCTCAGATGCTGCAACCCTGCACAGCCAAATTTTGACAAATGGTGAATAACTTCATGTCAATTAATCATGGAGCAATACTTCAATGGGAGCAAAGCTCACTGAAGCACAGCTATTCACATTTCATCTCAAAACAGAGAAAGCGGGCAAAAAAACATTTTTTCATGTGTAAACTAGAGCAGTGAAAGAAAAACGTACTTCCAGTAAGCTTTGTATGCTTGGCCAAAGCAATGTTGACTGCTACAGATACAACCTTCTCCAAGTTACTGCTATTTATGCTCGGGGAACAAGGACCCACTAATGACAAAGAGACAGCATGAGCACCATGCTGTCATTTTGGGCACTCTGCCTCAGCTGGAACACAGCACCAGCTCCAGTCAGCTGTAATTCTCCTCTTAGCTATCACTGCACACCTAAAAAGATGAGTCAGACAATTTCTTATTCTGCCAATGAATCATTACATGGTGCCACCTCTGTCTACTATCAAAACCACCTGTAACCATTTCAGCCATTAACTCCATAGTACACACATTCCAAAGAACCTTTTAGAACAGTGCTCTGCCAATACTCACACATTTTGTGAGTAAATTAAGAATCTCTCTTTCAGCATTTGTTAAAGTGTAGGGTAGGAACTGCACTCCTGAAAGGGCCTGGTACTTTCCCTACATAGCATCTCCATTTTTCAGGTTTTCCTCAGAAACTGAGTGATTGGCTCAATACAGATATAAAACTTTTTCTTGCTTTACATTTCTTTAAACAATACACACAATACAAACAATTTCTTTAAACTTCACAGCTTTGTAAGAACCTTTTTCTTGTTATCTATTGCACAATTAACAAAATTGCTGTCAATTAACATTTTCATAATATCACCCACAGTATCAAGGCAGCCTCTGAAGGAATATTCTAGAGAGGGTTGCAACACTACAGTGTAATTATATTCAGCAGCCCCCAAATAAGAAAAGGCCTTTTTGCACCATCTACAGCAAAATAAATCCCCCTTCTTTACTTTAAATCAGGGAACATTTCTTTCCTTCAAACAATTAGATTTAAAATGGCTTCTTTCAGGAAGGTAAAACAGAAAACAAACAAATCAAAAAAAGAAGCTGTCAGTCCAATCAGTCCCAATTTTATACAGCACTAGAGAAACAGTACTGAAAACTGAGTCTGCTACAAAGGTAAACACAAGCCATTCAAAACTGGAATCAAAACCTTGTTTTTGTTTCTAGAGAACATCCCATGGTAAAATTGCCTCTTACTTTTGGACACAATAAAACATGCATGTGGGTTTGGACAAAGGCAAGGCCAAAAGATGGCTTTAGAAAATACATTGTAAGCATCCAGGTTTGTGACCAGTCTCATCATTCTTGAATGCATTAATCAGTCATAAAGTTTTGTATTTTTCTCTGTTAAACCCACAAGACAACCACCTGTTACTAAAAGCAGATATGGAAGATAGATACCGGTATAGAGAGTTAAAAACTAATTGAAGTATGAGGAAAAATTACTATGGGCGATAATATATAATAAATTATAAATAATATATAATTAGATGTAAAATATATATTATTATATATAATACATATTATATACTATGTGTTATATATTATGTATAATATATATGCCATATTTTATGGGCACAGCTGCACTACAATTACACTGTGGAAGGAGAAAAATCAATTGGGAAGGAGAGAACTTTGGAGTCAAACACAACAGTGTATTTTTGAGGCACAAGATACCTTTTTCTGTGAGCATGGGTGGAAGAACAGAGCCCCATGGAACTTCCAGCCACTTAAAACTGCCAAAGCAGAGGTACACACAAAGTAGAAACACATTCAAGCAACTCTTGCAAAATACAGCTAATATAAGCTTAGAACAGAACACAATCATAACTGAATTACAGGTATTTTTGCCAAACCTTCAGTATGTCTCATGCTTTGACAACAAATGTAGCCACACATTTGAGGGAGAAAGGGTTTCCAGTTTTCAGTAATTATCAACTGAACATCAATTACACGCCTACTATTATTATTCCACATCATTGAAGACCTAGTTGGCTGTAATTTTAATGCTGCATGTCACTCAAAGACAGCTTCATTTTAAAGAAAGTCTTAAAGCACTATGAAAATAAGAAATAAATAAATAAATAAATGCAAAAAGCACCACAGACAAAATGTCTGCCTCAGATGGCATTAAGAAATGGGAAATACAGCTTACCACTCAAAAACTGAATGGAAAAGAACAGTAATAAAAGAAAAAGCATCTGCTGTAGTTTCACCTTTAAGGACATAAAGTTTCCACTTTGACTCAGTTCATCAGACCCTTGAAGGGTACATCTGCACAGGTGCCTGAACACAGGTAGACACCTCCCCTCCCTCTCCAAATTGGCCAGATAGGAGCCACATTAAATCTGAAGGCCATCCAGAAGCATCAGAACAGCACCAAGCGAGCTCATGAGGTTGAAGGTCCCCTGCTGCAAGGAGGAGCAGCCCACTCTTCCCCCAAGCGCACAATCTCCGCCGATTCCTCGGCATGTTTTAGTCAGGTGTCGAGTCAGACCCAGGAATCCATCCAACTGAAAACCAGGCCACGAGCAAGAAGAGTAGATTTGCATTTGGCCAGGAGTAATAGTCTCATCTCAAGCAGGAGGTCAGGAATGTGTAGCCAGAGGTGAGGCAGGCAGGCAGGCTGACCCCCTGGTCAGGCAGGGGCCCACATTTAGGGAGAAAGGTTTGGGGAGTGCCAGCACAGCTCCACATGAGCACAGGCGAAGAGCTCCCAAACAGGGATTGCCTTTGTGAAATAGCTGACTGAGCCAGGGAAGTGAATGCCCTTCAGATTATCTTTATTTCCAGACACATCTGGTGATGCCTGACTCTCTCCATGACCCACTGTCAGTAATTTAGATAATTTTGATCTCACTGGACAATATTAAAATTTCCATTTCTTACGCCTCCTTTGTGGACTCAGGACCCTTAGGGAAACAGAATGCTATATTTTTTCACAGTGATAATGCAAAATAATGCAACTATAGGAGAATGGCAACATTATCCCCTGCAGCTGTTATTCCCAACATTTTCTTCCAAACACAGCAAAACCAAAAAACATACTAAGATAAGCCACAGTCCCCCAGATGACTTGGGTACTCATCAGTAGAGTTTTCTCCACCCCACAGAGTCCCTCATATGATCTGTCCCTTCCATGGGTCAAAATAACTTGCTGTTGGGGAAAAACCTGGCAAATTCTTCAGAACTAGGAGCTTTCTATGTGAAATGTATGAGGGGGAAAAAGCCCCAATTTTTTCCAATGACAGTCTAATTCTGTCTGGTTGCTCCTCTGGAGCAAGGATCTATGCTCTGCCATGGGACTTGAAATCATCAGTATCCAGAAGATTTCTGAAGACAATGACCAATTGTTCATGTTCTCTACTGCACCATGCAGACAAATGCAGTTTTTGTACCTTTGGTCCTATTGCCAACAGTCCCTGTCACAATCCTTCTGCCCTGCCATCATCCATGTTCTCCGTGCCAGGACTCCCACACCTTCCCAACTCACTCCCCTCCCCAAGATTCAGGTTTATCAAATCTGAACTCTCTTTGGGGAAGGTACAAGAAGCTTATAAGTCAAAGCTGCCTAAAGTAACAGCCATAAACTTTGTGCCTCTGTTAACAGGCCATTTCCTATTACTTTTCTAGCAGTTGATCTCTACTTTTTTTTCACAGTTGACATGCTTTGGGGTTCTCTTTACTGAACCTTTTCTCACATGATCTTCAAAATGTTTTAAAACTACATTTTCCCACCACTAATTTAAACAAGCCTTGATGAGGATTAGACTTGAATACTGAATTGTAAGAACTGAAGAATTTTCAGCATTGTTACAATATCAGATGCATCCTCAAACATACTCTAAATATAGTTGAAGGCTGGCCTAAATCTGCTATTGCTTCATGTTTAATTCAGATACCTTTGAGTGAATTCATCCCCATCCCCCCAATTTTCTCATCCCAAATTCTCATCACCTATGTACTGAAATTTATGGTGCATTTAACTTTCCAACACCCCAAAACACAGAGGAAATGTTTTAAAACACTATAGTTACACAGAAACAAGTTGTCAGTACAACATAATAGATCTAGAGGTTAAAGCAGCCGGGATTTTACAACTTCAGTAAAGCAACTCCCAGTGCAATTTTTAAACTATGTAATTCCTTCAAACAGAAGATGAGTACCAAACTCAGTAACAAGCAGAACTTTCACTTCTCTAGTCAAGAATATTACTGGTAAGCAGGAAGTGACGATGCTTTTGATACGTGCAAATCAAAAAAAAACTCCAGTAGATCTCTGTGCCACCAACTTCTTAAGCAAGGATGAAGGTTCCCAAAATGCTAGCACCCACAGAAAGTTACACTCTTAACAAGCCAGAGCTTTGGTATTGAAACTTTATGAAAGGTCTTACATTTTGTTGTGTTTCTGGGATCATTTAATAGTTCAACCATACACTTGTTTTAATAAAAATTCAAGTGAACCAGGATTAGAGCTGATATGGATTTTGGAACACATTTTTCTAGCCTAATGATGACCTTCAGAGACAGCAAACTCTCTAAATAAATAGTCTAAGTAAACATTCATAACTAGTCTTTTGATTGAATTTATAGCTCAATATTTCTGGGCGAATTCCCATTTAGTTTTACTGCTTCCCCCATAAAATAATGGTCTGTCATTAGTTATTTGCTTCCCTAGCTATGCCCTCAAACGGCTCAAGGCAAACACATAAAAACAAATTGTTCTGAGTACCAACATTACAGTGTAAGACAAGACAAGTCTTGTATAAGACAAGACAAGGTCACATGTCTAGTTTCCAAAAAACCGAGGATATTCTCACAGGCTCCTGTACCAAAATTTGCATTTGTGGTGCCCTGCGGGTGGGGGTTAGCAGGGATATCCAAACATTTCCCAATCAAGAGACAGAAAACGGCACCAAGGCTCTGAGACAGGCACCTTCCTCATGTGATTAGAACTCTACTGCGAATACTACACTTCTATTAAGAAAAAACAAGAACAACGTATGGCCCTAACAGCAGGAAAACAAAAAGGCTACCCTCCCCCATAATTAGATTAGATCTACATTTTTAACAGCATCGCACTGATGATTGCGGCGAGGCAGAGAGGGAGCCGCTCGCCACATCCTCTCCTCACAGGGTCGCACCTCAGCTTCAACTCACCCAAGGAAGAGTCGAAGCGCCGGCGGGGCCGGGGCTGCTGCTGCCCCAGTGCCAAGGGCCCAACCTGGCCTCCCCTCCCCCGGTTCCCCGGCCGTGGTACCTGCCCGGCCCGGCCCCACCGGAGCCGCCCGACCCCGCCGCCTCCTGGGCATCCTCCCACCCCAGCGTCGCCCGCTCCTCTCCCTCGCCCCCACACCGCCTTCTTGGTTGCTTTTGGCTTTTTTTCTTTGCTTCCCTCTGCCGTGCCCCAGCAGATTACCTTCAATTGCCGCTTTTCCAACCAATTCCTGTTTCCAAACCGCTGCCCGCCCCCCCCCCCTTCCCCAGCACGCATGCAACTCCCGCCAAAGAGGAGCAGGAAAAGAGAAAAAGCAAGCAACAAACAAACAA
>VWYI01013319.1:1899-40954 GCA_013399455.1 Anthoscopus minutus
GTCTATTTAGACTATCCAGTCATCCCAAAGTATTATGTCAGCCTGGTTTTGACACCTCTGTCTGGATCCAGTAGTCAGCTTCCATCCTGAAAATACTGACCTCCAACTGTACCTTCTAAAATAAGCTAGCAAAACATATGAACATCAGAGAGCTAAGCCCAGCTAGGAAAGACTGGCTGTTACTGGCAACACATCATCAAGCCAGACTTTGTCTTTGGGATTTAGCCCAACAATGTGAATCATGAGTAGGCAATCACCAACAGTGATTGGGGAAAAGGCAGACACTCTGACTAACCTCAGCTTTTTCCAAGATCTACAGACAACAAATAAAGATATCCAAACAAGAAAACACACACAGGTGCATCAGAGGCCCTTGATAATTGATAATTAGTGCATCACAAAGAGAAGTAGGACAAGAAGGAAAGAATATAATTAAAGTAAGAGATACAGCAGGATTATTACAAGGAAGGGGCAGGGAGGAACTGCATAGTAAAAAGCCGGCTGGTGCCAAAAGCTGCTGCCCTTCATTTGATATGTGACCCAAGGCTGAAAAAGTAGGGAAGGGAACAGCATCTTCCAAGGAGAGGTAAAGAACAGCCTTTCTTTAAAGACAGACCCAGAGGGGAGGAGAGATTTGCAACAATCTGGTGTCACATAAGGAAAAGGAGAATTATCAAATTACTGCAGAACAGCTACTGTAATTCACTCAGAATTCTTTTCTATTCTGCAAACCACTATATTGATTTTAGCACAAAAAAAATCACATTGCTTTGCTGTATCACATTAGATCTTATACGCATGCATTAAGCTGCTGCAAATGGGACTGAGCATTGTAAATTCTGGCCTAACAGTGAGAGTGTGATAATCCAATTGTTGTGTTGCTTGTTATTGCTGCTATTTCCCCTAATGAAGCAGCATTATTCGCCTTGAAAAGTACATGGGCTCATTGGTACATGGCATTGTGAACGCATAACAAGAAAATAACACATTAGGCTTGAAAAATTACTCACTTTTTTTCCCATCCATATCTGCATGGATTTTCCGAGCCAGAAATCCAGCTTTATACACGGCAGCATTGGGGTCATGAGGAATGTCCAGGAATGGGTTATTTGAATTGCCAATTCGACTCACAGCCTTTGTCTGGTTCCCATTATCCTTTTCATCTGTACCATCCGAGTGAGATTTTTTTTTCTCTTCTTCATCCCTTAAAAAGTAGTGAAAATCATGCATGAAGGATGGACTGACCAGAAAACTTTTGTTTCAGCAATTTTTGAACTCTCCTTGTCAAAAACATACCTCTCTTTTTACAGGGGGCCATATTTAGCGAGAAACCTAGAAACATATCAAAATATAGACATATCATAGCAAAGCTTCAATTCATCTACTTCACCAGCACAGGACACGGATTTTCAATACAGCCAAAGTTTCCATTATTGTCTCAAAAGATAAGACTTCAACAGTGTTCTGTGTCCTCCAACTTTGCCTATTTTTAATTCCATGTATTTGAGTGCTAAAATGGGAAATATTTGCCTGCTGGGTTCAGCTGAATAATCCCCAGTTTCTTGAGTTCATATATAGATGAAAAGAATTAGAATACTACAGATCACTGTGGCCTACCCCTTAACTTAGCATATGAAACACAGACTCTACCTCTTTATTTTTCTCTGCAGAAAAGCCTAAAATTAGTGATTTTAAAATAAAAACTACACTAGGTGAATTATGGTATCTTTATTTTGGAAACAAAATGCTGCTCAAAATGTTACTTATTGGGGCAATGAATTCCACACAGCTCTTAGGCACAACAATGCAAGTCAAAAGCATTGCCTGACTAATAAATACCTTTTTGCTTGTCACAGGCAAAGGCTGAAAAGGACTAAGCAACCTAAAAATATCAGGTGTCCATCACAATAGTAGGACAACAGTTTTCAAAGAACAGGCCAGATTACGGAGTAGCCCTTCATCCTTTGAAGTCTGCATACATGCCCTTCCAGACGACTAGGAAAGGTGTATCAGAGAGTATGAAGGCTGTCATTGGAAAGTCATGGTAGCAACACCTCCTGAGACCAGCATCTGATTAAAAATAAAATTATTATTTGCTCATAATGATGCTAATATTGCCAACCCATTGAGGGTGGACCTCAAGTTGCTGCATCTCACTGGACCCAGACAACTGGCAGAGAGAGCAGCAAGCTCAGGTGGATCTTCCAAACACCTGTATATGTTCAAAGGCATGTATTATGTGAGGATTAGAAAGGTATATATCAACCCAGAAGCTCCTTTGGGTATACACTGCTACCATGGCTTGCTTATGGGAATGACTGTTCATAAAAATGTCCTCCAAGAACCGCAGGCTGCAGCAACAAATCTATCTTATCCTCAGCTCTGCTGCAAAGGAGGCTCACTATCACTCTCTACAACTACATGAAAGGAGGTTGTAGCCAGGTGGGGGTTGGCCTTTTTTCCCAGGTAACTAGTGACAGGATGAGAGGATATAGCCTCAAGCTATGCCAGGTTCAGGTTGGACATCATGAGAAATATCGTCACTGAAGGGTAGTTAAATATTGGAACAAACTTCCCAAGGAGACAGTAGAGTCACCATCCCTGCTGGAGTTCAAAAACAAATGGATGTGGCACTTAGCGCCATGGTCTAGTTGAAAAGGTGATGTTCAGGCAAATGTTTCACTTGATGATCTTGGAGGTCTTTTCCAAACTAGATTCCGAACAAAATGATTCTATGATTCTATGAAATGGTCATTGGTGGAATAACTTAGCTGAAGAAGTAAAAGGATAAGAAACTGGTTTGAAAACAAAGAAACCAAATACAGAAACATGGGGGCTGTATTAGTGAACTCTGTAGTAGCAGGGAATGTTCCCAAGCATTTGACTTGGACTACCTCATATAAATTATAAAAATATAGTCAAGGAGGTGCACTGTTATCTCCATGATGCTGTCTTGCAAGGTCTCCTAATTAAGAAGAAGGAAACTTGTACTTGAAGACCTGATTCCTGAAAGGAAGAGCAGTCCATGCATCTTTAGCTCATTGATGTGTGCTAAAGATGCAAGTGGGCTTTCCCATTCCAGCACACAAAGTTCTACAAAAAAAATTGTATTAGTCAGTGCAATAAATACTTCTTCAAGTACACTTTTTTCTCTCAACTGAAGAAGTGTAGGCACTTCTGACAATTTTGCTTGTCCCCACCCTTCATGGGTCTACTACACTCTTCTAGCTGCTGGTGAACCACGGTCTATTACGTGTTTCTTAGATATATGTCCATTCCATAAGCAAATTCCCTCAACAAGAGTCTGAGGCACTTAATCCAGACTAAAATCTCTCAAAGGGTTATAAAGCACACTGGCTGATTTGTCACACAGAAGTGCCTTGTGAATTCTGGGATTTCAGCCAAGGAGACCGCAGATTTCTCCTTGTCAGCAGAGACCAACTGCAGTAAAAAGCTTAACACTTTCTTGGAATAAGCAATCTCCTTTGGAGCTATGGGAGTGAATTACTGTATACTGATCAATTGTCCTATGGAACTAGTACCCTTAATTGTCCTATGGGACTAGTACCCTTAACCAAGCAGCCACAGTGGTGTGATCAGCAATCCTGTGGGGGATCCTGGACACCACTAAGAGCCGGGGGTAGTGCTCTTCAACTCAGTACTTCCAGGGCAGCTGTTCAAACAGGAATTCCTCAAAAGACATGGTGGAAAGGACAGAATAGCATATGCTGTCATGACTGCTGACAGCACTGAACAAACATTTAAGTGGTCTTTTATTCAATCATGAAAATGGGACATCTTTGAGACTCAGAAGCTTCAGGCATTTCTGAGACCTGAGTGCTCTGACATTATGCATGAGGGCAAGACTCATGAGTAAGTCTGCAAGAGACAATGAAGAGAGGCAAGAAGGATTCATTACAAACAAGAAGTGGATGAAAACCAGAGGATCTGGGATTCATTTACTCAAAATTCCATGTTACTTCAGTGGTCAAACGTAAGAAAAAAGCAAGATGACTTAGAGGGAGTGTCAAAGTAGCAAAAAAATTCAGGCTTTTCCTCGGGTATCTTCCAAAGCTGCCTGAACAGATAGGTCCTAAATCCTGTTTATCGGGGATTTAACAATTTGAGCTTACTTCTAACAAGCCTTTAGGGTACTTTTGCAAAAAAGAACTGCAGAAATTTCAGGGGGCCTCTCGATACATAAACCTGAAAACTGATCTTTGTTTGAAACCCTGAACTGTGGGGAATGTGACTACCTGCCCATCCTCAAATGGCTCTCAGAGATCCATGTGCTGTAACATCATCAGTGTGAAGGCCTCCAAGAGTGGCTGGTGGTCTCTGTGCAGGTGTGTTCAGAGTCATGGACATGGTGTCACACAGGCATAGCTCAGGTCCTTTTGAAGGGCAGGACCACTGCCTCCTTTTCCATTTCATACAGAAAGTAGCACAATACTTGTGCCTTTAGGGGAAAGAACCCCACAATTATTCCAGAACACCTTTCAGTAGGCAAAACATCATCATGATGGTTCAATTAGGCTTGCAGAAGTCTTTAAAGATTTTCCACCCCAATCTGCAAAGGAAGATCATTCCCTACTCTGGGTCTGGAAGCAATTTCTCCAGTGACCCCTCCCTGACAAATGAAATGGGCTGATAGCTGCAAAACTTCTTTTAAGTGTCGCTTTCCATTCAGAGGAAATGGGACCCACAGTGTCTCTGCTCTGCAGGGTACTGGTGACACGAAGAGGTTACCATCTGTAGAGTTTCTCTAAGACTCTGCTTATGGCACATGATATTTGCAAGGCTTCCCAAAACAAGGAGCTTCAGTTCCCCTCCGTAAGCCTGTCTCTTTGGAAAAGGACCGGCAAATAGAGCAGTAATCAGCCCTCTACCTGCCCATGAGAACCAGCACACCAAAGCCAGGATCTGTTTGTGCCATTGCTTGCAGTCACAGCATTGAAACAGCAATGTTTTCCTTCCCAAATACATAATAACTGACAACTAGAAAGAGTTTGCCCCTTATTCTTAAACATATATATGTGAAAACCATAAAAATCCAGATGTTACCATTTTGGTGAAAAAATCATTTTCTGCCTCTCTCAAGAAGATCCTATACAAGGAAGTCCCATTTCTGTCTTCTGGGAGAAAAGCACCATCTAATTCTCTCAGCAACAAAATTATTTCTGTACACTCTATGGTCTGATTTGAGGCTCTACCACAGAAAATTCTGAAATCACTAATCTGGACCAATGTGGTCAAGTCCTTCCTTTTTAAAACTCTGCTTCATCTCTGCATTTGTTCAAATAGCAAACTTAGATGACACAACAGAAAGCTAACCTCATCTATTTAAATACTGAAATTGAAAAAAAATTCAGGTTTGTAGCATGCATCCCTGGAACTAACAGCATCTGTGCACTAGGAAATTTTGGCATCTTTTCCAGTGAGAGGAGAGAAAAAAAAGAGAACCAGGTTGAATACCACCTGACCCTGCCCTAAAAGCAAACACGAAGTTGCAAACAGGAAACATCCTAGAACTTGGGAGACAAAAGTTAATTATAATAGGGAGAGATTTCTCAGTTTGACCTAGAAAAAGTGAGCTTCAGCATGGATGTCTTTGCAACTACCCTGATTTCAGCATCACAGTATGATTTGGCAGCATCTCTTTCCCAACATCACTATCTGAATGACCTGTTTTGTTTTTGCTAAAAGGAGATAATTTTTCAGTGTAGTCCAGAAAAACAAAAAAAGAATATACCATGCCCCTGTAAACTTCTCTGGATAGAGAAGTATACCATTGGCTAGTTAAAAACCAAGTGATTCTTCCTGAAAACTGCACTGTTCTGCTGAGACAAGGCTCTTGGGACAAAACTGGCTCAAATGCAGCCATTTTGCTTTAGCAATTTTGTAAGCAGCGCTGTGGGAGTTCATATATTAATTCTAGATCACTTATTTTCACATTATGATTTTTTTATTCCTGTTACCTTCAAAAGTAAACAGACACAGTATTACAAACAAAGAAAAACAATAATGGCCACCACGACATTTCCATATAGACATCATGCAAATAAAACATATTTAGCTCTAGCACCTTTGTAATCAAATGGATTTTTCTTTTTCAGATTAAAGCTTACAATCATCAGTGTGAAAGCAGAAGAACAAGAAACACCTAAAAATCTTGGGATACAGTATTATAGACAAAAAAGGAGTGTTAGGAGGTCAGACAATCTATCTCCTGGCCTCTATGGCTGCATCTCCTCTTCCTAAGCCATTCCAGACAGAACAATCAGTCCACAAAAACCTCCAATGAAAGCACTTCTGTAATTTTTCCAGAAAAACCTGCGCCTTACTTTAAATTGATAGAAAACTTTTTTAAAGGATTTCAAATTTCAGCCCATCCACAACAGACATGAAGAACAGTTCCCACCTTTGGGGCTTGCAGTGTGACACAGAAGTGTGCTTTCAGGATCCCACCTTCATCAATTCAGTGTAATTCCAGGTCAGATCTCTTTATTTTACATATTATGGTATGTGGTTCACTTTTAACTTTGTGGAGAACTTGAACCAGGCACTACTGCAGAAGAAAAGCTGTAATGCAATTCTCTCTTTAGAGCTGCACTCATGTTTTCCTGTTCAAAAAGGATACATGAACACTCCTACTGAAACTCTCTGGAGAACATCTGCTGATTAAGGTGTCACTTCTCGTGATTACAAAATTGAAGTCAATGGTAGCCTTTTCTTTGTGTGGGCTTTGGATCAGACTGTAATTCTACTGAAAATGTACTGCAAACCATTTAAGATGAGAATACACCTAGGTCACAACTAGTAAGGTAAGGATTGGATAGCAGTCTTTTCCCATCTTATGTTTCACCATTACCCTTTCCTGCCTATGGAATAACTGACAGCCATTAATCCACTACATAATGTACTTCCAGAGCAGATCTTAAACCTTTTCTTAGCTCATAAGTGTCTTAGATCCTCAAAGGATTTCTGGCTGGAGGAAAGGCATTCCTTCAAAATGCCAGAATTGCAGGAGAGTTTATAGTGGGGTGCAATTTGCAGTCCGATCTTCACCTTTTCCTTACCTCCCACTCCTGACCCTGCCAAGTGCACCAGGGAAGCAAAATAATAATCTTTGGAAAGGAGAGAGGATTTTCTTTGGTCCCATGAGAACAAAACTGACCATGTCTCCTTCCCATTTAGTTTTCTCTGCAGATTTCAACAGTAGAGCACAAGAGTTATGTGCTTCCTCCAAGAAGTCCCAGGGCTTCTTGGGGGTACTATTTTATACCAAGCACATATCTCTATAAAAATGAACACACATCTCTATAAAAAATAAGAGAAACACCTTCACACTTGCTCTTCCAGCCAGTACTCTCAGCTCTAAAGGTACTGACTATACTCATGATGAACTTTGTTTCTCATCACAGAAATTAATTGTAACGTGAATCCTAGCTACATATCAGCCTCAGACTGGAACAGACAACTGGCACCTTTGAGCATTCTCCTGTAAGAAGGTAGCTTTAGATCCACACAAAGCCTTATTTAAGAAAGAGTCCAAATTATCCCTCTTCCAGCCTGCCTGGAATTTTTCCCCTAACAAAGAACATGGACTAGACTATGTAAATGCCAAAGCAGTTACCACTTATACAGGAGCAAGATCTCATAAATCACCTTGACTGAGGTTCATGGGAGCAGAGCCAGTCGTGAGCCAGTTCCCACCTGGAGGCTGCCCAAGTGTATTAGACACAGTATGGTCTCTTGGCAAGAGCTGGAGGAAAATTCTGACATTGAGAAAGTCACATAATGGATTCTGCTGGTTCTAAAGTACCTGTGACAGTGTCTGGCAAATAGCTTTGGTGTGACATGTAAGATTCACACAGAGTGTTCCAGGTTCAAGACACAGTCTGTGACAATGTCTCCCACCACGACTTTTAATACTCATCAGAGATGGCACTTCTTGCTGATTCCCATTAATAGCACAGCTTCTTTACTACTGTGACATCACCTAACACATTCCTGAACTGGGACAGCAATCCCACTTGGAACCAGGTGCCCTTGTGAGGCTGCACACCCTAAAACGAAATTTTTTCACAGATCAGGAACATAAAACAATGAAGATCAGAAGCCACTGGGCCTGCAACGCCTACTGCAGCTGCTAGAACTTCTAGCGCAAGAAGTACAGGAGCATGCATTCCAGACATACATTGTTCCCAAGAAGGTGAGGTTTCAGATGTGTAAATACATGCAAGGAAATACCTTTGTATAGCTAAAATATGCAAAAGATACCATTTTCCTACTTTTTACCAAAATCCACTGTTCTGCAAGTGGCAAAATCACAAGGAGACACTTCTACCCTTTCCTGGCATAACTAGACCACATGAAACCTAAGCACAAAGAAATGTCAGTTTAACACAATCAGAAACTGAAGCTTTTTCTTGTCTGCAGCATTTACATAGTTAGCAAGTGTTAGCCTGTCAAAAGCAAATAAGGATTGGAAGGAGTGATATCAGACTTTGTCTAATTTATCATCTTTCACATTAGGTTGTTGTTAAGTTATCTATAGTTAATCAGGAGACAATCCAAGACAATAAACCAACAGCAGGAAACTCAATCCAAGAAGTGTGTTTCTATTCAGCAGTTCTGACACAATGAAGAGAAAGATAAAGGGAGACGTCAACTTCTGTTTTATTTATGCAGTCATAGAACAACAGAGTATTTAATTTCTCTTTTTTCAGGCTGAAGTTTCCTACTAAATGAAATGTCCTCTTTCCTTACAAATGCAGTTGGCTCCTATCATTAACAACTCCTCTTGCTGGAGAAACAGATGAGGCTGTTTTGTCAGGTCATTCATTAGCGAAAAAGCAAACTCATTATGTACTCTGGCTATCTTCTACAGGCTTTGGATACCACAGAGATGGTGACACAGGATGCATAAACAGATTACTATAAATGTACTACTATTAAACTTCCAATTTCTACAACAGAAGTATACTTACACTGCCCATTCCAACTTCTCATTCTTGATTGAATTGTACAGGGCCTGCAAAGGGAAAGAAATGAGATGCAATTACTGTGTGATCCCTCCTTCACATACATTAATATGTTGAGGAAAGATACCCAGCTAGTATCAGCACGTGGTCTCTTATCAAGAAAGTCCCATATCTACCAATGGCAATGTGAGAATCTTCAGCAGAAATTTCACCTAAGAAAAAAATACTTCATAATAATATGCATTCTTTAAGATTTCAGTAATTTTCTCAAGCAAAGTTTTGGGGTTTGTGCCTTCTTAAAAATAAATCATGGAATAGCCATGGAAGGAACACCTTTCACCACACCAGGTTGCTCAGAGACCCATCCAACCTGGCCTTAAACACTTTCATGGATGGCTACCTACAGCTTCTCTGGGCAGTCTGTTCCAGTGCCTTACCATACTCACAGTAAAGAATTTCTTGCTCACATATAGTCTAAACTTATTCTCTTTCAGTTTGAAGCCATTGCCCCTTGTCCTTTACACACATGCACTTGTAAAAACTACTTGTAGGCTGCCTTCAGGGACTGGAAGGCCGCAATTAAGTCACCCTTAAGCTTTCTCTTTTACAGGCTGAACAATCCCAATTCTCTCAACCTGTTCTCATAGGAACTGTGGTCCATCCACCTAATCACCTTGGTGCTCCTGTTCTGGACTCACTCCAGCAGGTCCATGTCCTCCCTGTGCTGGGACCCCAGAGCTGGATGCAGGGTTCCAGGTGGGTCTCACCAGAGCAGAGCAGAGGGGCAGAATCCCCTCCCTCCCCTGCTGCCCACACTGCTTTGGATGCAGCCCAGGACACGTTTGGCTCTCTGGGCTGGGAGTGCCCATGGCTGGCTCATGTCCAGCCTCTCACACACCAGCACCCCCAGGGCCTTCTCATGGGGCCGCTCTCCATCTGTTCATACCATAGCCTGGACTGATACCATAGGTTGCTCTGAACCAGCTGCAGCACCCTGAACTTGGTCTTGTAAAATCTCTTGAGATTCCCATGCATCCACTCTTCTATCTTGTCCAGGTCACGCTGGATGTCGTCTCATTCTTCAGCTGGGTGTCATCTGCAGATTTGCTGAGGGTGCATTTGATCCCTTCATCCATGTCATTAATAAAGACATTAAATAGCACTGATCTCTGTATGAACCTCTGAGGGACACCACTTGTCACTGATGTCTATCAGGACACTGATAGCCATTGATCACTACCTTCTAGACGTGACCATCCAACCACTTTCTTAACCATCTAACAGTCCATGCATAAAATCCATCTCCCTGCAATTTAGAGACAGGTATGTTGTCAGGAGCTCTGAAAAAGGCTGTACAGAAATCCAGATAAATGGTATGTATAGCCATTCCCTTGTTTGTTAACATGGTCACTCCATCATTCAAGGCTACTGGGTTGATCAGGCAGGACTTGTCCTTGGTGAAGCTATGTTGGCTGTCTTAAATCACCTCCCTGTCCTCCATGTGACTGGGAACAGCTTCTAGGAGGATCTGTACCATGAGATTCCCAGGCACAGAGTGAGGCTGAGAGGTCCCTGGTTGCCAGGGTTCTTCTCCTTTCCACCCTTTTAGAAGATGAGTGCAATGTTTCTGCTCACCCAGTCACCTGGGACTCCACCAATACAATGGAGAATTCATGACTAGGGTAACTACAAATACCATGGAGAGTGGCTTGACAACTACATCAGCCAATTCCCTCAGAACTCCAGGATACATCTCACTGGTTCTATCGGTTTGACATTAAAGGTAACAGCTCCGGTTTTGATACAAGCCTGCAAATAAGAGGGTCTGAAACATGACTTGAGACTGGGTAAGTATTAGACAGCTGGGATTTTTTTTTTTTGAGATAAAGTTGGATATATATCAGTTAGATAAGTATGTCTTATTTCAGCCCCGCAGGATCTGATGTATATAACCTCTAGTATTACTACAAGCTAATGGATTTCTTCAAATAGGTCACTCCATCTCCTCAGGTGGTCATGAACCTGAACAGTTTGCAAAAGCTGCAAGACTTTGGCCTTGAAATTCAAGGTTCAGTCTAATTCCTGACACTCAATGAGACCATTTTGCCAATGACTTTAATGGGGACTTAAAGATTTCACCATATGGGCTAATCTGTGAAAATTTGCCAGAATAGCTATCCAAAGTCCCTGAGCCTCACAGACACTTGAATGCTTTCCC
This sequence comes from Anthoscopus minutus, assembly GCA_013399455.1. Lineage (NCBI taxonomy): Eukaryota > Metazoa > Chordata > Aves > Passeriformes > Paridae > Anthoscopus > Anthoscopus minutus. The sequence goes on from VWYI01013319.1 coordinate 13,105, forward strand.
AGTCACACATATGAACATATTCAGTTTCTAAGTGCAAAACAGAAAATTAATGAAAAGCAAGTTCTCTGCTTGAAGATCACTATCTTGGACTGCTGTTCACTAACATTGTTCCTCTTTTGGTTTATAGGAGAAGTGCCCAGTCGCTTTGACATTAAAGGTAACAGCTGCGGTTTTGATACAAGCCTGCAAATAACAGGGTCTGAAACATGACTTGAGACTGGGTAAGTATCAGACAGCTGGGATTTTTTTTTTGAGATAAAGTTGGATATATATCAGTTGGATAAGTATGTCTTATTTCAGCCCCGCAGGATCTGATGTATATAACCTCTAGTATTACTACAAGCTAATGGATTTCTTCAAATAGGTCACTTAAGTGAAGTATTTTGGTATGGAATGTCCCTGATTCTCACACATATAATTCATATTTGTAATTCACCTTATACACATAGCTAGATTTACACCCTCTAGCACATAACTCCTACACAGCCTCAAAATTGTTAACGTGTAGAAGAGCTGTTGATGCACGTGATTAGCAAAAAGTAGCACATCAAGTATGAACAAGCCTGAAAATCACATACTATAATAGCTATGACATAATGCAACAGAAAAGTAACATTTAGATAGCCTTAATGCTGACCCAAACCAAAAATAATCTGGAAGCTGAAGAGTTGCAATTAGTCTTGTGCATATGTCACAGCTGAATTCGCATGAGCAATACCATGAGCATATCCCACTCTTCAACCTGTCATCCACTGACTCCTTTCTGAAACTGGAAGTCTTACTTAAAGATCCTTAACATTCAGCTCTGGGGAAATCTGGCTTAACTGACCCATACACAAGCAGGTTAAACATTATGGTATAATTCACCTCACGTTGATGCTACACAGGCAGCAACTCTTGGTCACCATGTTTCAAGAAAGTAGGTTTCTCAGAGCGCTACAACAGATATGAATACCACCAGGAATAGTCACACCTCAACACCAGGAATGGTCATGCCTCAAATTAAGGACACTGAGCTATCAAAGAAAGGTCCTCAGCACTAACTGAGCTTCACTGTGCCATTCAGAGAAATATGATGAAGTATTTCCAAGCCTGGAGTTTTCACTACTTCTACAGAACCTATCTTCCCTGAAGTTGTATAAGGAGCTCTGAACCAAAGGCAGACAGTCGAAGATGAACATATGGGCAATTCTGGCAATTTGTAAGCACTTGCTTAATTTTCAGGTGAAAGTTATCAAGAGATTTTAAGACTATTCTGCAGAAATAAAGCAAAATAAAGAGTTAATATTTCTCCTGCCAGTTCAGCAGAACTAGACACAACTCCATTTCTGTACACAAACCAATGCTGATACTGGTTCCTGCAGTCACTGAGCATTTTTACATTATTTGGCCAATACTCCCTTACAGTTTAAGCCAGAAAATTACTTCCAAATAGAAAGCAAAGAGGCTGCATACTTCCCCTAGCTGTCTCCCCAGTTTTTCAAAGTAGTATTTTTTCCTCATCTAGCTCAATGAGTTTTAGAAACAGCAAAAACCTGGCTTGAGGAAATACATTTGTTGCTCCCTGGCCCAAATGCCTACAAGATTAGGTCAAAACCTCTGAAAATTAACACCTGCCCTGTGCTGGCTTTTATGAGATTTCACTGCTAAGCACATCTCTAGGGACCACTGCAGCCAAAGAGTAGAATACACAAAGGCAGCTTGGTGCAGGGATAAAAAAATGCCCCAGGATTTTGCCTTGTGAAAAGAGAGCTATGATTGTCCCAACCTTTGATAATGAGCCAGATATCCTCTTCTTTCTTTAGGGAGTAACAGACACCAACCCAGTCATACGGCACACATCTGACCAAGGACATGGCGTCCCCCACAGACCATCAAACAGAGCCTGTCAAAAAGTTTCTGGTATTTACAGAATAGAAACTCTATGTCAGAGTATGCACAGCCTGGGTAGCTGTATACAGGACATGCTCTGTGTGTCTACCAGACATGTTCACTGAGACCTCAGCAAGCAGACCTCTCCAGGGATGCAAATACATGAGTTCTCATGCCTGTCCCCCAACCTACCTCTCTGACAGAGTCTGCTGAGAGGCTGCGCACTTGCTGCTGGACTCACCAGCTTTTCAGAGCTGCTATATGTCACTTCTCTAAAACAATTTATACTTTAATATTTTCCTGATACCTGGGCTCTCTTATGTTCCACAGAAGCAAAATTTCCTCCTGACATATTTTGCAATCAGACACATATGTGTACAGCACAGCACCTGCTCTCTGATTTACTTCATGGCTATTCCCCATGGCCCTGATTCACACAACAGCTCAATTCAATAGACATTTCTCCAGAGCATGCCTAAATCATACTAACTTGGAGACAAGCACTTAAATGCCTCACCAAATTGCAACAAATCTCATCAGAGATTATGGCATGTTCATGACTCTCATTGTACTTAGCTAGCTGCAAGGACAGTTGTTATTGTTTTTTCTCTGGAAGATTTTAAAAAAAAAATTAAAAAGCTCTAATTTAAAGCACTCTTACAGACTGACAGCCATCATCACTACCACTTCCTACCTGCTAGCCTGGGAAGTGTTTGGAAAATTTACTATGCAAGCCAGAAAATAGGAGGTTGAAGCAGAGCAGTGAATGACAGAATGAATACTGCACAGGTGTCATCTTCTAAGCTGGACTGCTATGAGTCAGAAAGTGGGAAGACCTTCTAGCTCTTTTGTCCCTCAAGGCTACTCTAGACAGCATCCAAACTGCCAGATACCAAGTACTCAGCAGTGTGTGACTTCAATGCTTTGATTTTTTATCCCTATTATCCAAAACACAAAGACCTACTCCTTACAGCTTACCACTTTCCCCCTTCTGTTGAGTGTTGATCCCTAGATCCACCATACCTCAGTCCCCACATGGCTTCAAGCTCCTTGGAGAAACAACTGCAGTTTTGAAGGCAGAATAAAATAAATTGCTGCATAAAGCACAACAGTAGGCAAAATCCTAGGCACTTTCCTTGTTTTAACTCCGGTGCTATTTCTTACAGCTCCAACTTGACCCTTAGAAGACTGCAGTGTTAAAAAAGTGAGATCTGTTATGTGTTTCTGGGATTTGTTTGTGTTTGTTCATAAACTGCGCAAGAAACACTTTTCTTTTTAAATGGAAGGCAGTAATTCCAAAAAACTACTGAATTCCACTCCCATTTCCCCTTTGGTATGCAAGCAGGTCCACAAAACCCCCAGATTTTTACAAGCTCTCACCAGTTGGTACTTTTATTCCAATGGAAAAGAAAAGCCAAACTATGGAGAGAATGCTTCAGAAAACTCCTGTTTATTTTACAAAGCTACCAAGGGAAAAAAGGTCATTCACCATCCTCACCTTCCTCAAAATCTTATCACATGCACGAACCACTGGACCCATTTAAACAGGCTGCTCTTGTCACCTGCTGGCTGCCAGTGATGCTGTGAGTCAGCCTCTGCATGCAGCAGCAGTGTACAAAAGAAAGGCACAACCAGGTGTGTACAGAGGGACAAAGACATAGCAAATTACCCAGTACTGAGAGTGGTAAATAATCTAATATACAAGTAGACACAGGGCCCCCAAATACTGGTCAGCAGGGTGTAAGATACTTGAAGAGATCCTGAAGCACTGTACAATTCCCTCCCTCAAAACATAGGGCTGGCTCTTGAAGCTACTGACTTTCTGTTTGCAGTTGCCCATGCAGAAAAGCCTGCCAAGAGTGAAAGGAATACACCACACATTTTTTACACCTGCTCCACGCATAGAAGAGGAGCTAGAAACACCTGCTGTGAGCTGGTAAATAGGCAAAACCAAATCTAAGTTCATAGAGACAGCACGGATGACCCAGACTGTCTTTTCCAGTTCTTGTCTCCCACGGTCTTTGCTTGCACCCAGTTCCTCCATGGTTTTTGGAGTCATTGGAGGACTGACCATCTGATCATTGCAGAGGATAGCCTAGGTTGCTTTTGATGCCCACAGGCCAGGGATGCATGAGTGCTCTGAGCCAGGTCCTTGCCACACTTCCCTGCTGCCACTGCCAGAAGTAGCCCTGCCTGGATATACTTCTTCTTCACCTCCAGGTGATAATGGGTGGCATGGCTGACTCCAAGCAGCAAGGAAGCCCCAGATACACCTCTTGGCAAAGACACGCTCAATCTCTGCACCTCCCTCGTGCAGTCTCACAGCACCTCCCCCAGCTACTCAGCCCCTGTCCATACACTTTGCCCTTTGGAGCTGAGCAGTCTGAGAGGCATCAGCTCTGGCTCCTGACATACGTATTTTACTGGAGGGAACAAAAACAACTGAAGCAGCAGAAGTCTATAAAAATAAAACAGGTTACAGAGGCAACAGATACTAGACAACACAGGTGTCTGCATGGAGTCCCAATAGGTGTTAGTGGGCTCATCCTTTGGACCACAGCATAGCTCTGTATCATTTCCTTTGCCAGGTTTGGATGGGGAGCAACACGTTACTATATACCACTCATAACTTGCTATTTAGGTGATTACCTGAAGGCTGGCCCTCACTCAGAATACAGATCTAAACTACTACATCACCTGCTATTTGCCACCCTCCCTCAAAACCCAGATTTTGACATTTTCTCCTGTCCTCATGCACAGATCTGCAACACCTGGCAAGGGAAGGATAAGGGCTCTGATCACTGAGTGCCTGTAGCTCACTGCCAGATTCAAAGCCCACACACCCTTGATTTCTCATACATTTTCCCCCTTCTGATGGGGATGCACCAAGGATGCCAGAGTAGTACCCCAAGAAGCCTGTGCATTAGAGCATGGCATCACATGTCTGCTGATATTGCTCTCAATTTTAAATTCCACTGGTTTGTACAACAAACGTTCTTCTAACAAGCCAGCATACATTATTCATAGAATAGCACAGAGCTGTTCAGCAGCATATGGAACTGATGAATGTTGTTTTGGTGTAGGAGGAGATAGGGTTGATAGGAATGTTTTAGGGGGGAAGGAAAGGAGATCATTTCACCCAGGGAATTTCAAGTGCGTCACCAACAGGAGGAGAACATTTTGAAGAGAAACTCCTGTTAAAAATCTGGTTTGTATGGGGAGGGTGGGGGAGGGGGAGAAGGAAAAAAAGGAAAGAAAGATTGTGCCAGATATATCATCATAAGACAGAAAAGATGGTTAGCTGTTGCTCCTGAGAGCCAAGAAATTAATGCCACACAAGAAATGCGTCCTCTGCATTGATACACATGGCTTGCTTGAAAAGATTTTTTTCTGTACTTGCTGAAGTGTTTCATCAGTGTTATTATAAAGGCAGCATACTGAATTATTACAGAAAAATAGAGAAAAGGCTAGAGAAGTACTTCTTGATAGTGGAGCACCTACACAGCCTATTTCAAACTGTTTTATTGGCCATGTGCATTTGCAGGCAGGACAGGTGCAAGTACTTGGCAATTCAGTCCCTGGCTGCAGAAAAGAAGTCTTTCAGAGACTACTGAGCATGCTGGGTCGCACTGATGATCCTAAGATCCTTTGACTCATCTTGCATGCAGTCTGGACTTGAGCCTGCCCTCCAGAGAACAATGGTACAGAATTCACAGTACCCTTTTCACAGGTTCTCCTGCTGGTCTAAAGCTGTGGTGCCTGCCTATAATACACACTCAGGATGCATGCCCCTGGTGAAGCCTGTCCACACAGACGCACTGATGTGTGTCAAAGAGATGAAAGGCACTTGGGCTACCTAGCTTCTCTGACACTGGCAGCAGGCAGACCTCATCTGCAGGCACCATGCTGGTGCTTTGTTCATACTAACTAAAGCATGAGGACACATAATACTCTCTAGCTTACCAAAATAGGCTGAGTGACGTAAGTGAAAAGCAAAAGAGGAGTATGTTTCTGAGGCACAAATGGTTTAAATCTATCTCCTGTCCAAAGTCAGCTGAAGCAGTCACAGGAACAGGTCTTGAGCATTGCAATCACTTTCTATGGAGAGCAGATAAAATACAAGGCAGTCCAGACACAAAGAGGGAGACACACCCACAGAAACATGAAGAGGAGAAGTCTATAAACCAAACCTTATTTAAGACTGAGGAGATCTACACGGCATTGCTGTCTAGAAAAGGCCAGCCTAGAACTGAAGACATTTCCTGAGAAGAGATGCACGAACACATATGTACAGTTACACTGACAGAAAGAGCCCCTTTGCACACTAAAGATTAACAAGCTCCACATTCTTCCACCAACACAACAGTATTGAAGAGCCAAAGCTCAATTATAAATCAGTTCTCTAAATTCGTGATGTCTTAGCAAAATAAATGGGTAGACAAAGATCAGAAGGGGGAACAGAGACGGAAAGAACAGGACTGTCCAAAATCATGAGACCAATCACATGCAGAGCCACTTGCCATCAACTAGGCAGGCATCACAGAAAGGAATTCAGGGATCTTCTCAGCCCTCCATAACATAGCTTTTACAAATCTTAGATGCCCTACAGATACAAAAACCTTTGTTTGAAATAAGGATCACAACAAACTGAAACCAAGCTGCAGTGCTCTTCCCAGCTTATTGAGATAGGCAGAAAAAGAGTGGATCTCTCTCAAATAACAACCAACAGCACTTAAAAGGAAGAAATGTGAATTCCACAGAGGAATGAACACAGAGCTTTTATTACTGCAGTAGTTTACTAATTGTGTCAGGCACCATCCCTGGGAGAAAGTCGCTGCCCTGAGGATGCTACACCATGCATACACACTGGACACAAAGCCTGGGAGAGGGAAGATATGGAGATTAAGTAATTCATCCAATGTCAAAAGACTTGCGTTTTTACTATATGCAGGGGAGTTTTCCTCCATATATCCTCCCACCAAATACTGTGCAATTATTCCCATGCTTAGGGTGAAAGACAACAGGGTCCCAGGGCACCTGCAAGACGCAGCCTTTACTTCGATATTTGTTGGTGAAGCACATACTGCATCAGCAACAGCCTGAAAACGATGGCCATGCTATTTCTCTGCCCCAACTCAGCATTACACTGTTTCTTAGATATGGTTTATAAGGTCCTGAAAACAGAGGCTCATTAAATTGAACTGAAAAAAATACTTACTTTTATTTGTGGTTTCAGTACCCTGTGATTTAAATTATACAGCTCAGGCTCTGAAATGCCATACAACCTGTAAGCTAGCAGAGTGATCTGCTAGGAACTACTGTGCAGCACTGGCATCTTTTCACCACAAAAGAGGAGGTTTCTCACAGAACAGATAGAGATTTAGGGAAGGGACACTACAGGAAGATCCATACAGGTGCCAGCTTTGCATGCACGAGTTAAATGCTTGGCTGATGCTTTGAAGTATTTCACCCTGATTCAGCACACCTCTGCAAGTGGTTGTATTTTTTACTCCCAAGGTCAGAATCAACTGGCAATAAGAAGGAAATTAGAGGCATATTTTGGTCACTGCATAAAGTTCATCCAACCCTTACAGACATGGACCACCTTTGAGAGCAGAGGGAGACAGCTCTTAAAGCACTTACCAGGAGTTCCTGGGTGCCTCTCAGTTATTGTGTGGGAGAGAGGAATGAGGAAAAAAAAAGATGCTGCATGGAGTGGGGGATGTTTGCTTAGGAACTGAATAACTGGGCTGGGCTGGGTGAGGAGATGCTGCACACAGTCATTGTAGCAGCTGGGAATAGCCTGTACTATCAACCATTAAAATACACTTACATATTCCTATAAATGCAGAAACAATGCCTTCTTAATAAATACTTGACAGCAATATATAATCATGCATGCAAGTGAGACAATTCACCTAGTATCCATACCTACTAAGCCACAGAGTTGTAGATAAGGACTACAATTTTTTTTTCTACAGAAAACAATTCCCATTAAACAGATAATCCCAAGGACATCACCTGCCAACTCTGGCACGTTTACCAAGAGTACAGCTCCAACTAGCACTGTCACTACCAAGTTTTCCCTGTTTACTATTGCATCAAGATCAGTGACAGGGCATTCAACTAAGATCTGATCATTACAACATCAGAGCTCTTTCACCTTCTGATCTCTCCTCAAATGCAGAGATTTTTTTCCATGACCTGACAGCAATTCTGTGATCACTGCAGATCATCCAGAGCTCTTAACTCTGGCAAAGCATAACCTTTTTACAACATGAACCCCATACCTAACCAAGCAAAACACTACTAATATTTAGTCATTTACCTTGCTTTCTTTAGTAGAAAACTCAGAGGAGTTGGAGATTTTCATAGATTTTGACCGATGGGACTGCCGCCAGAGAGATTCTTCTCGGGAGTATTTCACCGAACCTGTGGCTCTCACACGGACTTTGCTGGTGCTCTGAACACTATTAACTCCAATCATTTCCAAAAGTGAGTTTATGGGATGGGAAAGAAGAAAGCTAAAGAAACTTCCCAATCCCCTGCAGAGGAACTGGAAAAGGTTATGACTGGAGAGCCCAGGCTCAAGCAATCAGTTAAGCAATTTGCTTAAAGCACACTAGGCTGTTTTCTCCAGCATCTTCAGGCACAGTGTTTGGAGCCAGCCTGATTGTTCCAGGCATTGCTCACGTCACTGGACGGGAGAAAAAAAGAAAAGGGAAAAAAAAAGAAGAGGCTGATAGAAACTCCTCCCCTGCTCTGCTCCACTCCCCTCTCCAGCATCAACTCCCCCTTCATACACACATCAACAGTGAGAGGGAGAGAGGTGGAGAGAAAGATGCTGGAATAAATGCCAGCAGATCAAACAAGATATTCATTTTCAGTTCACGCGGCCACACGTCCCTGCCTGCAACAGCCTGCCATACTCATTACTGCCTGCAATAACAAAGAACACTGTATAAAAAGTCCTCAATCACCTGCCAGCTACAGGCTTCTGGATGTGAGAAACACTGATAGATTCCCAAAGTACCAGAGAAATGAGTGAAAACCCACAGCACCATAACAAAGTACCACCAAGCCTCAGAGAGACAAATCAGCAAATTTCCACAACTCTAAGTGTTTGCACTCATTAGCCAGCGTCCTCGGGGTGCCTTCCCAAGGTGAAAGAGAGAGCAAGACTACTTTCACACTCTAAAAGGGGCTTAGGGGAAAAGAGATGACTTCCATGAGGTGATCAGTGCAAACCAGCAGCAGAGTTGTGAACAAGCAGCTAGGGACTCATCTCCCCCCTCGGCAGCCAGGAGAGCCGTAGCCATACCCCTACACAAGCAAAACGCATGTTCCAAGGGCTGATCCCAACGTGATGCAAGCACCCGAGTGGCACCCTGTTTCTCCCTTGTGGCAAACCCATGCAGCCTAGTGATGGGAGGGCCACTACCACTGCCAGAGGCACCATTCCAACCCACAGGAGCCAGAGGCCAGGCATGCTGTCTATGCCTGGAGCCATCTGACTTCATGCAGGGGGCAAAGGGAGGCTGACTCCAAGAGCCGATACTCTTACGGAAGGGCAGATGCACTAAATACGGGAAAAGAGAGATGTTTACCTCAATGTTGCAAAAGCACCATCATTTCTGGCTCCTGGAGACCCAGAGTGCAGCAGACTGTGCATTGCCATGGCAACATGCTCCAATGTGAGAGAGAGATAGCTGTGCTTTACTCTGCTCAGCACAGGATGGTGACAGCTGCTGACACACACTGGACAGGTGGAGCCGCTTTATGCGAGCAGCAAGGCAAAAGTGGACAATGGGGACACTGTCCCAAACCCAGAAAAGGCAAACGGTTTGTGCAGAGGATGCACAAGGAGCTGGAAGACTGCAGCAAGGCTAACACCAGGTTCAGCAACCTGCCTCATACCACCACATCACCAGGCAGGGCAAGGACAGCAGCACTGGTACTGGGTTGCAGAACGGCATGAGGGCTCTCATCCCACTAACACAGGGAACAAGTCTGTGCACAAAGATAGCAATGAGGTGTGCTGCCCTGGCATCTGAGGTGAATGTCCTGTGCCGAGATACATCAGGCAGCCAAAAGCTGCATGAAGACGCTCCAGTCTCCATTCACATCTGAGTCCCATTCTGTGTCTGCCAAGCCACGTGAAAGCAAAGTGACAGTTTGCTTACCCCATGTCATGTGCCCTACAGCACTCAGGGGTAAATAAGAGGCATATGAACTGATGAACTGAGTGGACTTTTCCCCGGGTTACATCCTCCCAGATTCTTGCAATCAGGAATTTACAACCTGACAGAGCAAATGGCTAGACAGCCACACAATGGTCCTAGGTGCATTTTTGCTAATGAAAGATGCTGCTGTCTCCCCAGCAGGCAGCAGCCTTTCTGACAGCATTAACCCTTTGCTCATGTTGCCCCCAAGGATGCTACAAGGTTCATATCCTTCCCACAGACTGTAATAGGTGTGGACCCTGCTGAAGGACAATGGTCAGTGGAACAGGGAACAGGTTACCTAAATATCAACACAAAAATTGTCCCTGGGGTGGGACTTCTGATTGCTCACAGATTTTGCCTCTGTCCTGCTTGAGGCACAGATATCTTCCCATCTGGCCAAGAAGAAAATTACATTTTCGTTTCCCAACAGTCAGATCTAGCAAGCCTATCACTACCTCACACATTAAGATCAAATGTGCCCCTTTTTAACAAAAAACTATCATTGCTAAAGGTTTTGTCATTGAAAGGAACCTTTTCCTCTGGCAATAATCATGCTGAGTTACTTCTGCCACTTTGCAAAAAGGGGTTTATGTTACTTAACCCATGTGAAATTATCCACTGGTTGTGGGAAAGCTTTCCAAAGAAAATCTCTTCTTAGAGGAAATTTGCACTGCAGTCAAACTGCTCCAGATGAGCTAAGCAGCAGGTCCTGACAGGTGCTACGTAAATGGCCACAAATCACTCTCTATCCTAGCAGCCCCCTGCCTAGTAGATTATTCTTGCTTTCAGATTTATAAGGCAAACTCCCCAAGCACCCTCAACACATCAGAAATAATTATACTCCCTAAACATCACACATAGACCTGTGCCAGTGTCAATTACACAGAGTAACTTTATTACTAAACACAAGCTAATCTGAATCAAAGTAGTATTTCTCTTCTGTTGCCCACAGCACCATCACTGCTGCCAAACTGCAGCAGTTCATCTTGCATTCTCTGAGCTGAAGTTAGCAGATCCTCAGGTAGGCCAGGAACCTTATTCCAGAAAGGAACATGTGTGTTTCTGCACCAGTCCAAAACTCCAAGGATAAGAGACTGTTCTTTCTCCTTTTTTTTCAACTGAGTATGAAAAACACTTCCCCGAAGTGTTCACACTCTCCCGAAGAGAGCCTCCTGAGATCACAAATTTGAAGCCTAAAATATCTACAGGTTGGGGATTCAGTTTAGATTTCATCAGCATCTGCAAGTGATTTTCATCTGCAAGTGATAATACAATCTTGTACTCCCGACTGAGCCAGTATTCTGTGTACACACTTACTCTTATTCTGGGTAAAGACCATGCTTTGACATTAGAGAAGACCCGTCATTTTAGAAATCAGTATGCATGCAGAACTGATTTACATTTGTAACTGAGCAGCAGGGATTTCTGAGGGAAAAGTGTTTTGTTAACATAAATAGGGGGATAGAAGAGATGTTTTTAAAGAGGGGCTGAAATAGGTGTGCATTATCAGAAAAATCAGAGTTGATCACACCCAGGAGACCCTCCAAGTGTGTCAAGAATTCAGGATTCCCATCTTGTACAGAGGTCAGTAAAGAGGTGGTAAGAAAGGGGCAGAACCTAAATATTAGTTTAGTCAATGACACCACTGGGGTGACCGAAACGACTGTGACTCTATATAGGGAACCTGCCTATCAGTTCCTCTAAGGAACAAACCATAAACCAGCAGGAACATTTTAAACTTTGGGTCAAAATAGTTGCAGGAGCGGAGTCTCTACTAATCCTTCCATCTCATCCTTTTAAAACCACACAAAAACCATACAAAAGCTTTTCTCTTGTCACAGGGCACTATGTCAGAAACCATCACCCACAGAGGAAATGGGCAGCTGCTCCAACTTACCCTGAAATAAACTCCTTCTAATCTGCTCCTCCCACCAGTCAAGTTTCCCTGGGGCAAAAAACTTACTCAGTCCTTGCTTGGTCTTCCTAATGTCATTCAGCAAATCAACAACACTAGAAGAAAAACTGCAGAATTCAAAGTAAAATTCAATACTGGCTTCTAGGGTACAAACCTAAGGACCACATTACTCTATCTGAAGAACTCCAATGTTGTCACACAAAGTGACAAGAATTTATTAGCATCATTTAAGCCTGATGTCAATAACAAATACAAACAACATAAGCTGACAAAATACATAAACACATGCATATCCACTGCTTAAAATACAAAACCTCAAAACCTAGTAACATATTTCTGTAGAAGAATTATTTAATACTGCCACTAAATGCTGTTTGTTAAATAAATAACATTAAATCTTTTCTTCATCCTTCATCTTTCCTTCTTTCATCTTTTCTTCCTTTCTTTCCCAAACAGAAAGGAAGGGGATAGTCAATTCTAACAGATAAGCTACTCTTACATAATGGCTACAGAACTAGAGCTTAAAACTAATAAAACTAATCAACAGCAAATTTCCTGTAATATTAAGATAACAATTTCTGAGGTCTGCTGACTAGGGGAAGCTGACAATCAAGATGACATCTAAATGTCTCTGGTGAACAGCAGAAATACTAGAGCAATCACTTCATTTCTACATGCACAAGCAACCAGGTCTACAGAAATCCTAGCAAGGTAACAGCTGAAATGGTGAGAGAATGATGGATGACTGCACAAGGGTAACTGAACTATCTCTGGTTTATGTTACATGAAAAGAAGGCTAAAAGAGCATCCACAACCAGCTCATGGTCACAGCACAAGTCCTTACAACTGACTTTTTACATCAATAAGCACTTAGAAGTGAGCAGAATGACAAAACCACAACAATTGGTGGAAGATCAAATGAATTCTGCTATCACTGTATCTCTGGGATCCATGCTGCATGTTGTGCCAAAAGAAACCACTCCTAAGGTAAGTGCCCTGCTCAGAATGATAGAAGATCACAGGTTTACTGAAAACAAGCCATTGGATAATAACAGGGATGCAAAGAAATCATGCCCCTCTTATCCAAATTAGCACTACCTTCAGCCATCTTCATGCTCCTTGCAGCAAATCTGAAAACAGCTGTTTCACAGGCTAGCTGTTGTACTTCCCAGTAAAGCATTACAGTATCCAAGGGGAAAAGTTCCTTTTCTTGAATTCCTCCTTTTAGAAATTATCATCTGCTGTCAACAAAGCTCACAGAAATTAAGAGAGCCATACAGACTAACATAGACCACCATAAACAGACTAACACAGACCACCAAGTTCCTTAAGTTAAAGCTGACAAATGTGGCTACAGAAAACAACAGCACTTCGAACAAATCCAGAAAAGCATCAAAACCCTAAAATTTCGCATAGGTGTGACAGAAATCCACAGAAAAGTGATTAAAGAAGTGATGTAAAGTCTACAAGCTATTTCAGATCAGCTGCAAACAATCTCTACCTCTGTCCCTGCAGTGAGCATGTTAAGAGTTAACACCACTGAAACAAACCTCTCACCCTAGAGATCTGCATTAAAAAAAAAAAGTCCACCCTCCAAGGCTTCTCTCTGACCCAAACAGCAAACACAACATCAACAAAAAGGAAGAGGAAAAGGCAAGGTGGAGACAAGGAGGTGGGGGAGAGAAAGTGGGGAAAGGAAGGCAGGAAAAGGGCAAAAGGAAGGGGGTACAATAGGGAGAAGTGGGAGAAGAGAGAGGGAGGAAGGAAATTGAGGCCACTCTAAGATCCACACAGGTTTTAAGTGCGTGTCACCTGTGGCTACAGGCATTGCACTATGAAAGGGGGAAAAACAGGCATAGCCTTTGACATCCCTTTTCTCCACAATTCCATCTACCTATGGAGTCATGTCCAGCTACCTTTTCCCAAAAGCAGATGAAATCCTTCCTAACTCTCTTGGTACCTTCCAGAACCCATCTGTCAACATGACAGGAAACTGGTGCCTTGGATATCGCCCATATTTCTACAAGCATCTTGTGAATACCTTATCATCCAAGAAAGCGTGACCTTGGAAGGAAATTAAATATTCCATTTCACATCAAAGGAAAGGACAAAAAAAAAAATTCTGAATTAAAGGAGAAGCCTAATACTCTTGTTTGAAAGAAAACAGTGTAACTGGGTCAGAGAGAGAATAGTCCAATGCTATTTGAAAAGTGTGGTGACATACAGAAGGAAGGCATACCAAAGATTTATCCAGCAATAATCCTAAAGCTGGTAGAAGGAATGTTCTGTCTTCTTTTTTTTTTTTTTTAAATATGGTATAAATTATATTCCTACTCCTCCTTCCCTTGAGATGCAGCACAGAACTTAAATTTCAAGCAGATCAGTGGGTGTAAGATCAAAGAATGTTTTTCAGAATTTGTTTTCTACCTACATGGAGGTGGGAGTAATATGTCATAGGGACCAAAATGTATGTGTGACATTGTATTAGAGAATTCCCAGCCTGAAAAGAGCACAAAATTCCTCTTTTAAAGTGGCAGAGTGCATCATTTCTGGAGACTACCAGATGACAGTTGATATTCATCCTTGGGACCTGCTATGCATTTCAGTTACGGCAGGAGACACATGACAGTCTTGGCTATCTGAGAGGGTGGAGAAGCTACACATCAAGTAAATTCCTTGTCTCATCAACCTGGACAAGACACTACAGACAGCTTGCCTCCACTGATGAAAATTAACCCCCTAAATGTTCATTATGAGGCTGGTATTGAGCCGTGTAATTGCAGCCAGCAGCAATGGAAATTCTTAGCTGACTCTGCTTAGGTTTCACTCCTTGCTGACACAAAAGCCTGGTAGGCTAGGTGAGATCTTTTGAATAATAATTGGAAAGTAAAGAGGTAAAAGGTTTAAGGAGCAAAAATAATTCAGAGAAATGAAGATTGTCAAGGCAAAACAGGTCCATCCTGAAATCCAGCCTGCTTCCTAGCAATATAAGAAATCCTTCGTACCACCCCTAGACTATGCAGAGCAATCCTAATTCTTGGATCACCTTCAAAAATGTTTATGTTCTAAGCCTTGTTCAAAGTTCTGCTTTCCCTGCTCAGAGACACAGCTGGTACCAGGCTTTTGCTATTACGAGATTTTCTTTAACTCAGTATCTGGGTTTATTTGACTTGAGAAAAAATATATAGATTATAGACTTTTTATATTTACTGAGGTAAATTCCTGAAATGCAAAAAGAAAATCTATTTGAATTTCAACAGAGCAGGAAGGTGTCAGGAATCTCTGCAATTCAAGGGACACAATGCAATACGCACACCATCATAACCTGGTCCAATTCTCAGCTCTGCACAGCCATCCTTTCAATGGTTATTGTTGAATAGGACTAATGACAACCAAACAACTCCAGGTTGAGGGGAAAAAAGGTTATCATGGCAGGAAGGTTCTCAGCAAAGATGGAGAGGACTGAAGACAAGCCAGTTGTTCCCTACAGTCACTACAGATCTGTGGCTGCTCTGAGAGTTAAAGGAAAGCATGCTTTCACAAATAACTGTTTCAGACAGGGATTAATGATTTCATCCTGCATTTCCTGACTTTTACACTGCCAGATTGGACTCTGTTGTCTCGTACCAGCTTAAAGGGGCCTTCTCTAACAGACCTTCTATTTCATACAGATAGGAAATGGCCCAAAAATACTATTTCCAATGGAAGTATTTTTAAGAGAAAAACTTTATTTTGGAGAAGAAACAAGGAGGCAGAGCTCTGTCTTATTCAGTGGAGCAAAGACACTTGGTCCTCTCCTTTCTCTGCCCACTGCCACTGTGTTAAGAGCAGTCATTGTGGTCTTCCTGGGGCCATCCTTGCATGCCACATGTACTCATCTCCCCAACTTCATAAGGTTCCCCTCAAAAGTGGGAATTTCTTGCCAAAAAGCCACTAAATGGATGAAGTACAGAGACTGCTGATGAGACCAATTAGGGTGCACACAGCAGTCCAATTAGCATGAGTTCCTCTCTGTGAAGGGGGCTGAAGCTGTACAGGGAGAAGTTAGCCACCTGATGATCATTCTCTCTGCTGAATACCTGAAATGATTGTAGTGATGGATGAAGTAAGATACCAGTAATTCTCTTTAAATTGAGTGCTTGCTTTGGAGGGCTTTCAAAAGGAATTAAAAAAAGGAGAGAGAGGAGGCAGAAAGACAGTAGCAAAAAAATCCTTTAATTAAAGTGCAGGGAACTGACAGCAACATGAGATAAACCCTACTTTGCAGCTTCTATAGGAAATTGCATATCCCAGGAATCCTGATCAAGACTGGTTCTTGAGAAGAGTTCAGCACCAGCAGTTCCAAGTTAATTTGGTCACGTCATTACAGTGCTTCTGCAACCCAAAAAACAGCCTTTGAGGAAAAGCAGATCTTTTATGCAAGACTGGCACTTATCTCCATCAGCAGCCCTTGACAGGATGCATCTAGCTGAGCTCCTGTAGAGCATCCCAGGTACCTCAGCATGATGGAGGTTCCTAGATGGGATAATAGGTTAGGGAAGCACTAGCACCTCCTACCAAAAGACACACAGCCAGGTATGACACCATATCCAGTGTTCATGTCATGGGGCAGCACTGCTACCAGTCAGCCAATGTCAGAGGTTGGGTGATGCCCATGATTCCATGAATGAGGTGTCTTTGACACTGTAAATGCAGAGGACATTTACTTATGCAGGACAGGGGGTACTTTGCACACAGCCTAACAACACAGTACCCCTCTCAGAACACTGCCTAACAAAAGCAGGGATCCATTTCCTCAGTGATGCCCTCTTGCATGCTCTCTGTGGACCACAGAGGCCTTGTTACTGCCACCTTCCTGGAGTGGACTCCCACACACCTCATCTCAAGCGGACAAGAAGCAAACACTGGCCAGCACCATACCAGTACTTCATTTCTGGGCACCACACTACCCTCAAGAATTGAAGCAAGAACTTATGCTAAGCCAATCTCCTCCTCATTCCAGAAGATCTTGTAAAGCCCAGCTTTGAAGAACACTATGGTCACACAGTAAAATTTCCTAGTATATAATTTGAAGATAGTATCACCACAGCAGATTAAAGCATGTGAGAAAGAAACCACTCCTACACTGTAATCATGATGTTCTTGACACTGCCAAAAAGTCACACTGCTTTTGTTTCCTTTCCAAGGAGGGAGATCATAGCCATGGCTTCCCTATATATATATATATATATGTGATGAATATCTGAATACTACAAGCAGACCCCATGGGGAGAAGTGCACTTTTAATCACAGTTTGGTATATTTGTCTTTATGGGTCCCAGCTTTAAGAGCAATCTCAAAGGAGTAAGGAAACAGAAAAGGCAATGAATCTTTGCACAGACAGGTGTACAAAAGCAGAACCCTATTCAATGTTAAATGAACAGACAGCAAGACACAAGGTGAGCAAGATCACATTAGCATTTCTCATTTCCACTTTCAACCAGAGTGAAATATCTGTTCTCAAAGCACAACAAGTGATACACAGAGAATCAGGTCATGAAGCCCTTGTGGTTTGTACCAAAAGTGTTCTCATTGTTGGAAAATAACTTAATAAAACATACAGATAGCTCCCCCATGGAGGTGAAAGAAAGCAGCAACTTGATCTAATGTCCCAAGTTTTCTGAGGCTGATCACACAGAAGTATGTCCCTCCTCACATGTTGATGTCTGGCTCTTGATGAGTTATTTTCCTAAGCAGACAAAACATTCAGGGCCACACACCACACTCAGGGTGAAGGGATTGACTGAAGACAACATTTAACTGATGCATGTCAGCTCGCTGTCCTGGACACCCAAAGCATTCACATCTGCATCCCTGACTCTGTGAAGTGGATCCACAAGAAATGCTGCACAGAGCTTCAAGAGCATTGGATGAACACTCAGCTCCACCCAGCCTTCCTTCTCCCCCAGCACTGCTCAGTTTTGCTCTGGGGCTCAGCAGAGTTGCAGAGCTTCATACAAGGGTGCAGCAGGGCCAGGAGGAGAACACGGAGAGACTGCAGAGGCAGAAAAGCCCGGTTGCTTTGCCACAGGCACGCATTAGTAACCAGCGGGCGCTCAGGACCTCACTCCCACAGGGACACACTGCCACCCTGTGGAAACCACTCTTCCTCTCCCAGGCATCTGGGCAAGGATGCAAGGAGAAGGCTTCGCAGTTTCACCCATGCTCAGCGGCTACACAGCTAGTGCAGCAGCACGCCACATGCGTTTTGGTGCTGTGCTGAGGAAGGGTGCTGTGAATTTAATTGGTTGAGACTAATGCAAAAATTAATTTCTGCTAAGTCTTTGTAATTGCACGTTTAGCGGCAGTATGGCTGCTGTGAACACGGTAGCACAATTACTTGCTCCACTCCACTCCACTGATAAATTAAAAAACGAGGGTCAGTTCATCAAATCTTCAGACAAGCCAGATGAGAAACCAATGCTGGATGCCATCTCTGTTCCCAAGACATCAAGGCAACACACAGAAAAGGGCAGAAAGCCTTAAGCAAAGTGGGACACCAACACCAAACTTCTTTAGTCTGTCTACGTCCAAAAAATCCTGAGGCCTGGTATTTGCTTTGGGTGAAAAGTCAGACATCCCCAGCATTAGCAGGTGAACACTAAATACCAAGATACAGCCCCAACTGCATAATTCTGTTAGCAGGAAAACAAACAGCAGGTGAGCACCAGTGGAAGTCTCTTGTCAGTACACTCAGGTTATTTAAACACAATCTGGAGATCTATTTATTCAGTAAGGGCTGTAATTAGCCTGCAAATTAATCTCAACACATCCCTCTATGGCAAACTGAGAAATGAGATTCCTTGGGGGGAAAAGATATTTTAAGTGTGGCTGCCGACAGATATACAGATTCAAAAATTAAAGACATTAAATCCAAAATAAAGGGGGGTTGAGTTTATATTCCCAACTGCTTAGTGAGAACTGAAGCAGGAGGCCCAACAAAAAGTTCCCTGAAGAAAGTGAGGAAAATGAAGAAATTACCAATCCTAGAAGACAAACTCTACTGCTTTCAGCTACACAAGTATGTCTATATTTCAAAATAGTCCTGACACAAAACCCACAGAAGAGATGGCAACTCATTTTGTTTGCTTCAATAGGCATTGGGTCAGCTCTCAAATGTGTCAGCCTTTTCTTTTTACTTTTGTTACAAAAAAAATAAATAAATTATGAACTCCAGAGTATGCTCACCTGCCTTCACTTTTAAACAAAGTGCTGTTTCATGCTAGCCATCAGACAAAAAAGAAGCGAGATTTTCCCATTATTACTGACAATATAGCAAGGTTTGTCCTGTTCAGCCTCTTCCCCCATTCTTCAGGTTTAACTCCTGGCACAAGCTTAATGAACAAAAGCTGAAGCAATGCAGCCTGTGCCAGACAGCACATTATAATCTGAAATTACATCTCCTAATGTGAATACCCCAGAGCACCTCTGATGAAAAAACACACACGCCTTCCAGATTGTACACAGAGATCAGGCTTAGCCTTTATGTATTTGCATTCAGAGCCAACCGGCTGCTTCTGTCTGCTGTAATCAGGAGACGGGACTCTCGGCTGGCATGACCACATCAGTTTACAAGGCACACAGCTCTGGGGCAACACCTGCTGCAGCTCAGGTTTGCCCCTCTGTGCTGGAGAGAAGCTCCTTCATTATCAAGCGAAGAACAAGAGAATAAACATTATATGTATTATGTATGTTTTGGGAGGAGAAATATGCACATCATTTGTCATGTTTGACAATTAAAATTCAGAAAATGGAAGATGGGTGTTCTGTTTTCACCGTCTTTCAGTAAAAATGAAACCCACGTTCAGAAGTTAATTCTTTACCTTCAAGAGCCCTCTCGGGAAGTCTTTGCCATCATTCATCCCCTGGAGGTTAGCAACGAACTCTTGGCAGGTCATCTTTTTCCCAATGTTCTGAAAAGAATGTCAGAGAAATACATCATATTCCTGCTGCTTTCCAAAATGACAGGATGAGCAACTTCCGATTAAATGTATCTTCCTGCTCTCCTTTAAGCCCAAGGCAGGCAGCACTAAGAAAGCATTAATGAGAGCACTCATAGATAAGCATCCTTGTATGCACATAGCTAGAAAAGGGAAAGTACTTCTGCACTCAAAGGCCCACCCACACTCCCCAAAACCCTGGAGCTTAATACTGGGAGTAATAAAAAGGACAATGATGAAGACATCTGGTATTTGCATGGCACCTTATATCCCCATGTCTCCAGAAACTCTGCCAATCTCTGATGGAAAAGCTCTACTTAAATCTGCTGTGGGGCACCAGAAAACACGTGACTGAGGCCCTTTCTAGACCCTTCTCTTTCAATTTCCAATACCTCCTTTCACTGGCAAGTGCCCTGAGTTGGGAGTGTGATGCCCAAGTGTGGCCATTACTTTTTCTGATTCACAGGCTAAGGCTGCTTTGACATTTCCATAGTCTCACTCTCTTTTCTTTCTTCCTGTCTAAATCTCCAGCTGAAAGTAGCCCTAATAAGCCACAAATGTAAAGGACCAGTTTGGCTGTTCCTACATGTCTGTGTAGGAGCCAAACTACATCCCGAGGTTTCAGGCTGCCCTAAACTACTCTTGAATCCCTGTCTCCATCACCCCCCAGCGAAAATGTCTGTACTTGCTCTCCCAGGCGCTAGAAGCCTCCGCTTAGCATGCAGGGAGCCTTGTGAGCAAGCAACAATTACAACACTGCATTGATGAAAAAGGATGCCAAAGACATCTGACGAAAGGAAAGCAGCCTGAGATGAGCTGTGAAACATGGTATAGACAGAAGGGAAAACAGGGCTCTGTGATGGTCATGGTATCTTTGAGGACAGCACAGCTGTTAGTCGGGAGATGGAAGTGAAGACTTTTCCACTGTCAGGGCATGCTTTGTATGTAGAATACAGCAGAAAACCTCTGCGTGAGCTTTGTCTTTGGCTAGGATCAGGATCTCAAATTAACAGAGGACTGGAGCCCAAGGAAGGGCACCAGTCGGTAATACAGGTCATTCAATGTTTGGAGATATATGACAGCTTAAAGTGCATATCCTCTATTTCCTTCCACAATGTGTGGCCAGGAAAACCACCGAATCTTGACCATCAGCCTCATCTAGCCAGTAAGGAAGATCTCATAGCCTGTGTCCAGCACAAACTCACAGAAAGAAGGCAAGCAGTAACCCTGGAACAATTCATGGATTCCCACAACAGGATGGCTCCTGACAACACAGACAGGCTCCATGGTTGCAAAGCTTATAGAACACAGCTTGTAACTTCAGTCCTCAAGCTGGAGCTGGCCCAGTAGACTTACAAGTGCTTTCCTTTCTCCCTGCAACTTCAGCCTATTTCTATTTGTTTCTTCCACACAGCAGTTTGTAGCTTCCCTATGCTGACCAAAGGCAACAGCAATGTGGCATTGCAGACAAATGGCAGTTTTGCTGCAGGACCAAAGCTAACATCTCCATACAGTGCCACAGAGGTTCCAGAGATGTGCCTGGTGGTCAAGAGGTACCTCAAAACTCTCTAGCACTAATGTGGGTGACGACCTCTGTGCAGAGAAGCATGCATTTCCAAGACACACCTAGCAAAAACTGTTTAGTTACAACTGGAGTGTGGTAAGACTTGGAAAATAAAGGGGATAAGTAAGAGTTTGTCTACAAGAGTTAAAGGCAAGCGTGGACTGAAGGCAGAGCAGCTGCATTACAGCCCTACAAGCAGTGGAGCTGATTATGAAATAGAAGTGTCTGTGCTTATGAGCAGTGTGTTAGTAACGAAGAGTTCAGTGTATAGACAAATCCTGTGACAAGACAAGACTCATGTGCTTCCTGCTCTAGCAGAATCCTGGCAAGGACGGGACATTATCCTTGCTAAGAAACACACAATTAGGCATATCTGCAAGGGTTGCATTCCGAGTAAAAAATGCCAAACTTACCACCTATGTGGAAAAATGTAAAGCGGTAAGACGGAGACCAGAATTAGAGGAAATCAGAGGGGCTGGAGGGAACATGATGACACACCATGGACGTAATGCAAGCAGGAGTCTGGCAAATACTACAGCTGCATATACATAACAGCACACTGCCAACTGCCAGTGGAACAAGCCTCCAAAGTTACACAATTGCAACAACCAGAGTCAGCAGCTGCAGTGGGTCAGAGCTGGATCATTTATTCCAGTACCTACTGAAGACAGTAGGGCCCACTAAAGCATGGCAGGGAGCAATGGGAATTGCTGTCATGCTGATGGCCTCCCTGGTCTCCCTCCCTGGCCTGTGAGGCCAGGCAGTCTGTAAAGCAGGAGCCTCAGGCTGCTCACCATTCAAGGGAGTGGGATATCTGTGCAGAAAGACTCAAGTGTGCTCAAGAGAAGCTATGTGTGCTAAGAGACAAACTGGGGCACATTCCTGTACCGTCCACACACACACCCATGACTGACACACCTTTCAGTAGGGAAGGCTAAGCCTTTAGAGAAAAAAATTCTTTACAACTCCCTACCCAATCCCTCCTGCTTCTACAACCTTTAGACAAAGCCATTCAGTTAATGGGAGGTGGGTCTCAGAACTCTTTGTGAGCACTCAAGTCTTGGTTTTATTACTCACATCTCCACAGAGGCTAAGCAGCCCGTTAAGACAGACCCAGAGTGTCTCCATGTCCTGCTGCCCAATGCAACACCCTTCACCTGTAAGAGTTTCCAAGGGACACCCTCCTGGAAGAGCCTTGCAGTAGAGTGGCTGAAGCCACTGCTTTTGCAGACTGTCCTGCCATGCCTCCTGTGTTTTTACACACTCCATCCTAACTCCAGGGCAGAGGAACCCTCCCATCAGCATGGGAATACCTGTCATAGCAGGTGTATGTTTCCAGCACCATGGGTGCTGAAATACCCATCCTAAGGCTGCTGGCACCCTGCAGCAGCATGACTAAGAAGACTCAAACCAGAACACTATTTCACCCAGGTAGGCAATGGGGAGAGGTGTCCAGTGCAGGAACAAAGGGCTCCCAATCAGCATGCCCACACGCCCTCTCCATTCTCTTGGCTCTGAATACACCCATCATTTGTCTCTGCTAACATCTGCTTCCACCAGATCTGTCCCCTGCAACTGGATGCCTGCAAACATCACCTTCCCTTTGTGACCTTCCCAAAACTTCTTCACCTCCCATCTTTATTTTGCCTTCCCACGTGTTTGCACCAACTGTAAAAGGGAAGCCAATCTCAAGCACAGCTTCCTGGTCAGGGCCTGCTGCAGGAAGGATGGTAAGCACACCAGAAAGACAGGCCTGAGGACAGGGAGTACACCCAAACGTTACAGCAATGCCAGGCACAACGCCAGCTTACACATGACTGATCAAAGCATGCTGGAAAGTCCTGCCCAGGACAACAGCCTAGGAGTGCAGCCTCCTCACCATTTGTCGTCTGCAGGGGCTTTAGAAGAACGCCACCAGTTCAGGGACTGCCACAAGACCACCCCATCCCAGCATGGTGTGGATAGGAGCAGTCTACACAAAGCTGTGCATACTTACATGGCCATGCAGATCTGTGTTCAGCAGCATCACAGCACACGTGAGACAGTGAATTCCATCTACAGAAAGAGAAATAACCAGAGTCACATGCAAAATCACATCTGGACCTTTAAGAAGCTGAAACTGAGTCTAATTGAGTCTCTTCCCCTTATAAGAATATGTTTTATCAAGAAATACCCATAATTAAATAAATGAACAATGAGGTCATCACACAGCTGCCAAACCAGAAGAGTCTTTCTTTCATCTTTTAGTAACTGTCTAAACTGTCTTGTAGCACCTATGGATGAGGCAAGTAAGACAGGAAATCACGCTGTCACTCTCAGCTGGCTAATATCAATATTACAGTCCAAATCAACATCTTCTTCATTTACTTCAGTGCACAAAGACAAAAGTAAAACACATTCATTCTTGTGCGAAGAGTGGGTGCAGCAGGGTAACCTGTTTTTCTCCCCCTCTGGCTCAGTCCTCATTCAGAGCTCAATTAGACCTAATTTTGGAGAAGCAGAGTCTGTTATTTATGCTGCCTTGGCTCTATGTTGCATAGAGAGCACTCAAGGGGCTTCTAAGCTGGTCCTGTGGCCAAGGCCTTCAGCAATAAGCCAGATTCACAGAACCACAGAATAGAGTTGGAGGACTGGGAGACTGAAAAAAATGATTACTGGCTCAGAACAACTGAAATGTGCATGTAGGGGGAATAACTCTGCAGAAAATGGGTTGGTTCACTGCTTCACACCCCACTCTCTGGAGCCTCTACCTCAGAACAGCCGCAAATCACTGAGACACTGAAAGCAACACCTCACATCCTGCCCTGGAGCCCCAGTCAAACCCTGGGGTGGCCAGATGACTGGAAACCCCCTCGGGGGTTGCTTGCCACAGGAAGCCAGTGCAGACCCCAGGATGTGTGATTGTGTCCCCACTGTCTTTAGATTTTACGGCAGTTGAAAGCACACTAGGATCCAGGGCAGTAGCTAAATCTTGGGTTTCACTCTTTTAATCTCTTTTTCTTCTTTTCTACTCCTAATTTCCTTTTTCTGAAATATGGGTAATTAAGGTTGGATGAGTTAAGTTTTCTAAGTTAATGCTGTGTGAAATGCTTTATTTTGACTGAATGTTTGTTTTAAATTCTGCAAAATTCCTTAACTTATAAGGTTTGCTAGGAAAGTTGTGAATTTTCTGGGAACTTTTGCCAAGTTCTTCTTTGCGCCCACCTCAGGAAAAAGTAGTAGTACTTTAAGCCCTTTTTGAATAAACTTTCCAAACAAGTTTAGAAGGCATCCTACAAGGTCCATGGAGTTCAACTCTGGCTCTGCACAAGATACCCCTAAGAATTACACCATGTGCTTGACAGCGCTGTCTGAACACTCCTTGCTTGAGCCGTCAGGCTGCTGCTATGACCACTTCCCTGAGGAGCCTGTTCCAGTGCCCAGCTACCCACTGGCAGAAGAACCTCTCTCTAATGTCCAGCCTACACTTCCACTGACACAACTTCAGGCCATTTCCTCATCTCCTGTCACAGGTCAACACAGAGACCAGCGTGAGTCCCTCCTCTTCCCTCATGAGGAAGCTGGAGACTGCAATGAGGTCTCCCCTCAGTCTCCTCTTCTAAAGGCTCTGCAAACTATTTGATCTCACTGCTCCCCTCTAGACCCTTCTCTCTATCTTCATATCCTTTTTCAGTATGCTTTCTAATAGCTTTGTTTCTTATATAGTGGTGCCCAAACTGCACATAGTACTAAGGTCCTGGGTTACGTGTGCAGGATTTAAATGCTTTCTCAGAGCTCGAAGTCACAGTTTCCCTCTTGCACCCTGGACTACAGTAAGGCAGCCACATCATCAGGCAAGTCGTTACTTCACTCTGGACATGACTCTTCTACCTGACTGCCTACAGTGTCTTGAAATAAGAAAGGCAATAGGCAGAGGACAGAGACAGCACAAGAACAGATCCTGTATTACTCCCAGTTCTTTCTCTCCTCTACATGACAGCCAGTAAAGCTGAAGAGGTGTGACATGCCCAAAAATCATCTCACTGCAACAGGGGTAGGTCACAAAGCAAAGGGTAAGAAGGCGCAGTGGTACCTCCAAGTTTGGCAGCTCTTTCTCACACATGAAAATAAAGGTGCAGCTAAACCCATGATTGATTGCCTTATCTTTCAACCTCCTCCTTCAGTGTGATCAGCATGTGCTACAATCACAGGGCCACAAGACTCTGCCAGCACGTCAGGCTGAACACAGCAGTTACACCAACAGACAGTTTGTCCTCTTCTGCAATCCCAGTCTTCTCAGGTTTGATCTATGTGCTTGTTTGTTTCCATCATCTATTTCCAAACTGACTGAAAACATTGGCACGGAGGAGCACTCTGACTGATGTTAGCTAGTCAAGATGAAACCATGCCAGGGTCTGGATACAGCACCCAAAATTCACCCCCCACAACAGGCAAGAACTGGCATGCCTGATGCCAGTGCATGCAAACAAAAGTGCTGAATGGAGCACGGAAAGCAAACAGCCTCTCTTCCACCTGATATGGGGCCTATTCTTGTCCACATGAGTGCAGCTGGAGTAGAAGTACCCACACACTGAAGCCAGCGAGACCAGAAACCACAACTGAGACATCTGGAGGTGTCACAACTGAGGATTTATACAGAGGAGGCTTAAACACCTATCCTGCTGAGAGTGAGAGTTTTCCTGCTCACTAGAGACAGTCTCTAAAGTGTGGTACAGTGACCAGCCACATAGCTTCATTTTCCAGGTATACAAGGTATATGCTGTTAAAGGTGAGAATGAAGGAAGACAGCAACAAGCAAAGACTTCAGTATCAGAAACAGTTACCTTGAGAAGAAATGGCATTTGGGTTGCACTGGTAGTATCTGCTGGAGAAGTGGATTAAAACCCTCTCTCGTTCCTGAGTTTCTCCAATAAGTGAAAAAGCTTTAAAGAAACTCCTAAAAGAGCAGTGGGGAAAAAAGTGAAATTAAGATAATAAATCTCTTTTTGCTTCACACAGTGCAAAGAGCAAAGTACACATCACAGCAAGAAGTACGTAAGCACATACATGGTTCCAAGGAGCCTTTCTAGAAACTGGGCTACCATTCTGTATGCAGTTAAATCCAGTATTATAACAAATGAAAGAAGATTTAAATTGCTACTGGTCTAAGCTACAGAATATACAAGATAATAAGTAATTCCTCCATTAAAGAGCTGTTCCTACTTTCAACTGTTTTCTTCTTTGGGCAAGGAATTGGAACATGTTTTTTACACATGGTAAGATATCCAGGATGTTCCCAGGTCTTTTCTAATCGACTACCGCCCCTGCACTTTTTAACTTTACTTCTTTAGTAGTGCTCTCCAAATCAGAGAAGCTACTCCAGGTGGTGAAGTCAAGCAAGTGCAGAGCACTCACAGTTAATACCAAATGTGTAGTCACTTATCAGAGTGGCCAGGACCACATCAGTCAGTGAGGAGTGTGACTACTAGACAAAATGTCTGAGCAAAAGAGCAGAAGAGTTGAAACATCTCCCATTGAGCTTCAACAGCATGATAAGTTAACTTGGCCCTCCTGAGGTTCTTGCTCATGAGAGCCCAGGGTGCAGGGCTGGTGCACATCTGGGCACACTCACTAGATATAGCCAGCAAGACTGTGCAGAGAGGTGGGGAGGACACACATCTTTCACTCCTGTTCTACTTGACTACCCCTCCTCTCAACCACATTGCTGTTCTTCCTGCTAGAAAAATGTGTCTCATCGCCAAAGATGTCCTTCTGCATGCACTTATCAGGATACTTCTAAGAAAATATTGAAAACACAAACCTTCTGGATCTAAAGTAAAAAGACATACAGAATGACCGTCTAACAGACAATTTTTAAACATCCCATGAGAAGAAAACTAACACCAGATCTGAGAGGAATGGAATATATTGCTGGAACATTCACATCTACCTAGTGTGTCAATGCACAAACTTCAATTTTTTCTCTCTGATGAAAGGTCAGAGACGGGCTGTACTTGCAACAATCTTACACCCACACAGAGTGTGATCTGCCTGGTAATAACCTAATTTCACACATAATGTATTGCAAATAATCCAATCCACACATAGATAAAAGTGAATCTCCACAGTTTCTCTGTCCTTCCTGCTTTGTGCTCCTGTACTGGTTCTGGCCAGGATAGAGTTAATTTTTAATATAAGGGCTGATGTCACTTCTGATTCTCTTGAAGGGACCTCTAGCTCATATTTACAAGAAGTGACCAACATGTACTATTACTAGCACTACAGAGGCCCCAGCCAGGTTTCAGAAGAAAGGGAC
>VWYI01013320.1:0-64181 GCA_013399455.1 Anthoscopus minutus
AGTCTTCCCTATGAAAATGGGAGTGAGAGGACAAGTTCAGCTGGAAGTCTCTCAACTTTCTGTGTGGCTTTAGCATCATGTATTAAATGTGCATTTTTTAAATGCCTGTGTTGTAAATTCTAGAGCAGGGAAATTTGAGGTGATTTTTATGTTAAATCTGTCTTTGCTTGTGCTCAGTCATTGAGCAGTCCTGCCTTTGGGATTCCTACAAGGGGTAGGAGCCTCTCCAAGTGCATTCTCCTGTTACACAAATAGTTACATATACAGGTTGTAATGATAAAAAAAAAATAAAAATATTCTGAGTTACTGCATTGCTGCCTCTTTTCATATTCTTTTTCTGTCTGCAACATTAACCTGTAATCATAAAGACTGTAGGAGAGGGGTAGATGAGATCAGTATAGAGCAGACCTCACCAGTAAGCCAGAGGAGATTTATCAGTGCAATAACATCTGTAGTTTCTTGGGCAAAAATCTGAAATCCCTGAGGATCAGGAAAGCCCTGAAAGCTCTTCCAGCTGAGAGTTGGCAGGAGTGGTGGTGAAAAGTCTCTGCCTGACCTACCTCTTGGGAGTGAGGTGATGGTGAATTCCTTGCTTGTGCACTGCAAAGACATTTCCAGTTGATCCCTTCCCTGGGGAAGGAGCTCTGTTCCCTTGAGGCTTCAGACTTCTCTGAATAATGAATCCATTGGGTCTGTGTCCTCAGGGAGAGATGAAAGAACTGTTGAGGGCTCCTGTGTTACACCTGATAAAGAAAGTCATTAATGAGGCTTCAGATAATCACATGAATTAAAACCACTTGCATCATCTTTCCTTAATAATAGATGAAGCCTTTAGGATTAAAGTTTTTTTAAAAATGGAGGGGAGACACAACTAGCAAAGCATTCTATGTGAGTAAAATTCCTTTTCACATAGTTTTACTTGCCCCTAAATTACTTTGATTTTCCATGTTGCCCCTGTTCTTCCTCTTGCATTCACACTTTCCTGCATGACGTGTGGGCAGATGGGTGGTAGGGTAAAAACATTTTCGAACCCCTCATATTCTGAAATTAAAGTGAGGGTGTAGAGTTTGTTCTTCTAAATTCCTTTGATTCTAGAGGTAAAGAAGTGTTTCTGTGGCTGAAAATCTGAGCATTTCACTTGTAGTTAATTACCTTTTTAATGAGACTAAAATTTCAACCATTGTAGGTAAAGCAGGTTTGAATGCTCAGTTCAGGAAGCAAAACTTAGCCTGATTGTTCCATTTATTTTTTGTTTTGCCCCGTGCATTTGATGATACCAGAATATTGTGGCCAAATTACTTCTCTCTCCTCTGCTGTAGGATTCCTAGAACACACCAAACTGGTGGTGTTTTATGCTAAAGGTTTTTTTCCTTTATTTCCAGGTATAATGGATCCCTCCCTAATGGAGACAGGGGGCGCAGGAAAAGCAGATTTGCCCTTTACAAGCGACCAAAGGCGAGTGGAGTTAAACCCAGCACTGTTCATGTCATCTCTACTCCTCAAGCATCAAAGGTATGTGACACTGGGCAATTCTTGGCTCTTTTTGATCCTGAGTGGAGAAAAAATCAGATTTTGCTGCTGATTTACCTTGCTGCCAGTTTATTCTGTGCTTATAGGATACTTTAGTGAAGAGGCTGCAGTGGATTTGCTTTCTGGGGTGTATAACTTTAATCTAGATACCTGTTTAAAATAGTCTGTAAGCTCAGGTATGAGATAATCTGGCCTTCCTGCCCCTGTTCAAAAAGGTGGCTGTTTTATCTGAGCCATAGAGTACACAGGGAATAAAACCTCAAGAAGTATTTTAGTTTCTTTCTTACTGGAGTGATATTTTTTTCCTCTTCAGGAAGATAATTGACAAGCTATAAAAAATGCTCTGATCCCTTTGGGCCTTTCATATTTCTGAAAAATGAAAGACAGATTTTTTTTTCAGACAAATTTTTACCCGAAGTTTAATGCAGGTGAAGGAGGAAGAGCAGCAAAATTAATCTATTAACATAGTAACACATTAATGTATAGGGCATAGTAATATATTAATGTATTCTGTCCAGGTCAGAATTCTGGTGGTGGAATGTACTACAGGCTGCAAAAAGTCTTCCTATCTCTGTTGTCAAAGCCTTTTTCCTAGAAGCAAGAAGTGAATAGAGTTTATGCTAAACTGAAGGGGGAGTTAGGTGGTGGCACTCACACAAGAGGATGGTTTGTATGAAATGCACCTCACTGAAATATCTCTTGGGACAGAGAAAGAGGGAGAATCCACACCGTGCTCAGAAATGTGTTTGTCTGACTCAGACCATGAGAAGAATGTTTGTTTAATACATGGTATGGGATTGTTTTCTTTCCTGATACACACCATACACAGTATATGCCTAAACTTACCAAAATACACAGTATCAGAGCTTGTTCTCTTTGAACATTGTAGAGCACTTGCTTGCTGTAGATAAAAGTGGAGTCTTTTGGATTAAAACTTACAGTAAATATTTTTCAGTGTTCCTGTTACCAAAATGAAAGCTTTTGTGACTTAAATCTTCCTGAAGAAATTAACCTTCAGAATAGACCTGTAGTATATGTTGGTAATTCTAGTTTGTTGCTTAAAATGTAACAAATGGGGGAAAAAAAGTGTTTTGCATAGTGGATGAAAATACACACATGTTCTCACTGGATGGTCTTAAGCAGTTAGACTGCAGATAGTATTTCAGCATTGGGGTTGCAAAATATTTAAACACCTGGCAGACACCACAAGGAACCTGGTTAATGTTAATCTGTGGTGTTATTGTAGTGCAGATAAAATATGTGTGCTGTACAAATTAGTGCCCTTATAAAGATAGCAAAGGGTCTGGGGCATTAAAACCTTTCCACTGAGCATTTGGATTCGGGTAGACGTGTCAGGTTTGAATGTATTTTGCACTTGCTCTGAACCTTTAGAAAGGAGCTTTTGTGTATTTGTGCTGCTGTCTGGGGCAGGGCTGGTGGATGTGTGCCAGAACAGTGGTGCAGTGGCTCTCAGTGAGTGCTCCTTCCATGAACAGAAAGGACACTTACATTTTAAAGATGCTATCATCAGCTTTTCTCATATCTTAGGCACCAGAGCTTGAATTGTTTTACTGAGAATTGTTTCTGCAAGTAACTTGTGTAAATGACTGAAGAAACATAGGCTAATAAAGAGTGAGCTGCTTGGTTCTTAGAAGATAATGGGCAACTTGACCTCAAAAGTTTGATTGTGCTCTCAATCTTTCAGTCTTAGCTTGTATTTAAGAAAGATAAACCAGCAGAAACCTGTGCTGCATAGATGTTAACAAGTTTCTTCCCTTTACATCCTTCTTTTTAACTTTTCAGGTACCAATTTTCTGTTTTGTTCTGCATGTCTGTCACTGTAAATTTGTGAGTAAAAGGACAAATACAGAGTACTGATGCTTTTTGGGTGGTGGATTTAGCAGAGAAGCCCTGGCTGCCTCCATTGGTTTTGTCTCTGACAAAAGGGAGGCCTGCATAAGATGCATGGCTGGTTTTGTGCTGATTGCATTAATGCAGCAGTTCAAGAACTGTAGCTATCACCAATTTCAAGTTCATGTGTCAGCCTGAACACTGCAATAGATGGTAAGAGGATGCTTGTCATGTTCCATTGTCCCTGCTGTGCAGGTGTCAAGGACAGCTGGAGTAGCAATGGCTTCAGCAGTAAATTTAGCTGAGCTAATTGCACATGAATCACTGCCTTTTGTTTATTCCACTGAGTACTTGTTTTTTGCCACTCTGCCTTCTGAGGTGCTGAAGAAAATTCAGAAATGTTTGGCCTTCTGAGGATATGTAGATTTAGGGGTAAAACAGTGCATAGGATAGTAAGTCTTGTTTTTTTCAGAGTTGTTGTCATTGTTAAAATACTGAGGCATCTCTTCAAAATTATATGCTGGACTTTAAAACCTATTTTATTAACTCTGTGCTTAGGCACCATTCAGTAAATTTTGCTGTGTCCCCTGTTTGGCAAAAATCAGACCATTTGAGGTAGACTTTTCCCAGCATTGTCAAAATTGGTTTTACTATAAGAGCTTAAAACTCTTCTGCTGTCCTAAGCTTGTCTGTGTGGACATGTCTGGGGTAGGGGTTTGGGGAATGGGGGACTGAGAGTCTTCATGAACTGAATATGGATTTTTCTCAAGATTTTAGTAATCCCCTTTGCTGAATTAGTTTATTTCAAAATCATCACATGACATGAGAGGCCAATCCTTGCCTCTTGGCCTGGGTCTCATGATGAAGGGGAAAATGTATCAGTCATGATAACAGAAGTTGCGAAAACTTCCCTCTGACTACCAAACTGATAGGTGCAAGTTTGCTGTTGGCTCTTCACAACATAGTTAGGGTTGGTGATTTTTATTTTCAGGCTGTTGGGGCTGTTTAACAGAGTCAGAAGTCAGTTGTAGTGTTAATTTTATTTAGTTAAGTTGTATTAACTGTTGTTTCCATGCACAATGTTTAAGGCTGTGAAGCTCCAGTCAGTGTTTACTGGTGTCTGAAGTGATTGCAGGATTTACTTGGGCAGAAATTTTCCAGCAAGTGCTGAACTTCGGGTGAGAGTGGGGTAAAAGGTTGTCTTTAGATTAATCACCTGGGAATGATGGGATGCTGAACTGGGCTTCACTGGGTTTTGGGAGGAACAGGGGAGGTTTTGATTAAGGTTTTTTTGTATTTTGGGGGTTTGTGATATTTGAGTCTAATTGGGAAAGAGGTGTCTGACTGAAAATGAAACCAAATTAATATCACTGTGGAATAATATTTGAGGACAATATATTTTTCTTACAGATCTTAAGCAGGTCAGTAGTATGCTGTCAAAATCAAACTGTATGATCCCAATTTCTGCAGTGTGTGGATGCTCCTGTTCCAGTCCACATCCAGTCTCTTGATTCAGTGGATCACTAGGTTAACACTTTGCCCTGTACAAGCACGGGTGAATCTTCACTCCTCATTGCTCCTCTTCATGACCATCCCAGGCTTCTTGCTGGATGTTTTTAGTTGGGATTCTCTTTGTGCAGCCCATGGGAAAGAACTCCCTCCCATATGTGGGGTGCTGGCAGCTGCCATTAACACTGGGCTCACTGGTGTTACTGGAAACTGATCTTGGAATCTCTCTTGACTTTGGCTCTGCAAGCATTTCGATTTAGCTACTGCCTTCTGATGCTTCAGAATTATTTCCATGGGTGTGAAATTTAGAGAAATGAAGAAGGGACTTTGTGTACATTTGAATTACTTGAAGTATGGCGTTAGGAAGCAGGAATTGTTGGCAGTAGTCCTCCAGGATTCCCTAGGATTACTCTGGAAACATGGCTGAATGAATTCCCTTGTTACAGCATGGATGGTAATTGAGACTTCCCAAAGTATTAAATCAGTGGGCAGGAGAATATAACTGCTGAGAATTGGAAGTATTCCTTTTTAACCAGGGAATTTTGTGCTTTCCGAAGTGATTGCATGAGTAATAGTGACTTCAGAAAAGATTCCAAACACCTTTTGAATGGCTGAAGACTTGAAAAACCCCACCTTTAATAGCTTTTCGTGGTGGTATATCTTGGTATTTATTATGTGTGTCTTTCTCAGGATCAAAGTTTTCCTTTGGTAACCTGTGGTAGATAAAGGCAACCTATTTTCTCCCCTATGAAATGACTGTATCAAGCTGACTGAGGGAGATCTCTCTGACTTCCAAGTCCAATTACCTGCCGAGTTGGCTTCTGCTTTGTGCTATCACAACAGCAGCTTGGATAGTCACTGGCTGGGTTCCTGCAGCTCTAATCAAGTTTCCTGCTGCTGCTGGAGAAGAACAAAACACAGCCATACGAATAATTATTAGGTCGGGGAGAGAGCTGCAATTTGTGCTTTTGAGTGACGAGAGAAAATGAAAATACAGGATTCTTGTGATTAGTTATCTACTGTAGATATTGCATCTGCTTTGACGTTCTTTGAATTGGGAGTAAAAAGGCCACAAATCCTTTTGGCACTGACAGCTTTTTGGTGTTCGTTCTGAATGAGAGCTGTAGAGCTTAGCTGCTGTCAGGAGGATGCTGTGTCTGTCAGTGGCTTCTCTCTTTCCTGTTGGGCTTATTTATGGTCTAATCAGTTCATGGAGCACTAATTTGTTCTGAAGTAACTTAATCACAGAGGTGTCTTGAGAGCCCTGGCTTGTGCAGAGGCAGGTTTTTCTTGGCTCATCAGACTGGGTCTTCTTGAACAATAGTTTCCTTGGTGCAATGTCCTTTTCTTCTATTAAATGAGCATCATCTTAACATGTTATCTCCATCCCCCTGTGCCCTTGCAAATAGGAGGGAATGGTTAGGCAGGAGAAAATGGTTACACCAATTTAACTGGTAGGGCTGAATAAATAACAACCCTTACTTGGTCTGAAACCTTCCCTCCTGTGCTTTTGGGTCCTGTTGAGCAGAATGCATGTCAAAGGTTTTGGAAAATCATTTTACAGTGTTTCCTAACAAAACCCAGATGTTTAGTGAAGGAAGGGGAATTAAAAATTGCTGAGGTCTACAACAATTTTTTTTTATGACTTAATGTTTCTTTTTGTTTTCTTGCTCTCCCTTCAGAGGATTAAAAAAAAAAGATTAAAAATGCTTTCCTTGTAAACTGTCTTTAAACTACATCTGCTCTAAATCAATATTTTAGAGCATATTCTACTTGAATGTGGTGCCCTTTTGAAAGCAGAGGAAGATGGCAGTGATCACCAGGACTGGTGTCAAGAAACTGGGGAACATTTCATTTCCCCATACACTTCCCCTTGGCATCCTGCAGGGAGTCAGGCTGTGGAAGCACTGCTGTGCAGGATCTGTCACTTTGCAGCTTTCTTGGCCATGTCAGAAATAACCTGGGGGTTTTGGGCTTGTGATAATGCAGAATCAGGAAAAGGAGAGGCTGCATCTCAGCTGAGGTTTAAATGCTGTAGTGTGAGGTCAGATGCTGCAAAACTTGCTGCCCATCACAGAATGTCCTCAATTTTATTTTGTGCCACAGGAAAAGCAATGAGTAGGATTTGTACTGGAGATGGCAGAGCCACTTGTTTCACTGGAAGATGAAAATTTCACAGCTTGAGCTTAATGTAGCATGACGTTTAAAACTGTCTTGTTCCAGTTTGACTGGTTCCTGCCTGCTTCCCCACCGTTCCCCAGAATTTAGAGTGGAAATTTTGGACCACCTGCTGTAGTGGTGAAGCTCTGTCCTGTTTCATATTTATTCTGTTAGGGCTCTCTCAATTGGCTGGAATGGATGTGGTCTTGGAAGTGCATGTCTCCTGAGAGCTGGGCTGCTCTGAGCTTCCTAAAAGTCAGGAAAACTCCCCAGTCTCATTTTAGATCAAGTGAAGCTGGATGGCCTGACCATAGTATTTCTGCCTGTGGGGTGCTGCTGCCTTTGGAACTTGTGGATAACTCACCCTGCAAGTTGGCAATACTGAGGAAGATTCTCTTTAAAGTGGTGAGGATCTGCTGTGGTGTTTCAGGTGTTTGGGTGGGCTGTGCTGGAGCACACTTGGGAACAGCCTGATGACTGCAGAGGCTCATGTACAACTATTAGAGCCTGGGACTGTCAGCATTTGTAATACAGGAATTCCTCTTCTCTGTGTAGGCTGTTTCGTGCTCAAAAGAAAATGCCATGACAAGGGGAACATGGCAGCTGATGATGGATATGCTTTTCCTGTTATCTCGAATGTCCAAACGAAATTGTCTTAAATGGATGGAACATTATGTTTTGGAAAAGTCAGGTGGTGTGTACTCAGTCAGAGAATATGGAATTGCTCTCCTGGAACTGGGGAGTTGGAACTGCATCAAAGAGGAGATGAGACTGCTCTGCTCCAAGGCTTTGTTGAGAGGAGCAATTATTTTGAAAACACAGAAAGCAATTGAAGCATCATGGGCCAACAGTAACTTTTCAAAGAAACAAACAGCTGCTACTCCTGTTTTACAAATTAGAAAATACTTGTTTTCCACAGTGCTTAGAGATTTTATTGATGGAAAGAACAAAATCTAAATATTTCTCTCTTTGGGAGCCTCTTATGACTCCATCTGTAAAATGAGTAATGTTATCTGTTTGCCAAGAGAAGAACTAAGAGGGGTGACTCTCTTGTGACATTCAAAGATTCCTCTTTCCACTCTGTAGGTCTCTTGTCTGAGACATGTTTATACTTTCTTTTAGATGCAGATTTACTTTGTTTTGAAATCCCGCTGGTTTGCTCCTATTAAGACCTCACAAATATTTGAGGAGAAAGCAGGGAGTACTTTATCCTTATAATCTCTTTTGAAGGGATGTATCCCCAGCAAAGTGCTTACGGTGATGCTTCATTGGCTGGATGCTCTGAGCTCTTCAGCTCTGCAGGCAGAAATTCTCTGGTAGTCATAAAGTAATTCAGAATTCTTTAGCACTGTGGCTTTGCTTCTACAAGATCAGTATCTTTTGTTTTTTATCATCCCTGAGGTGTCCTTCCATGAAAAGAAACGAGTCCAGCCACTGGACCTACATCAGAGCTTGTACTTAGGTGACCTCTGTGTCAGACTGAGCATGTTCTGTACAGACTTGCCTTGAAATTCTGCATGTCTTTTGTCCACAGTGATTGTGCCAGTTCTTCAGGAAGTTCTGGACTCTGCAGATGCCTGCTGTGAGATAATGCTTGTGGTAATCTATACTTTGGCCTTCTAATTTCAGTAGCAGCAGATGCCTATCGCTTTGACTTGAGGAAGCTCATTAAAGACCCAGCACTGCCAGCTCGCTCTCTTGCTCAGTATTCTGTCTTCCCCCAGCTCTGAGGGATCTCTTTTCCACTGAGTTCAGCACAGCCAGGGAATGGGAGATGCTTTCTTCTCTGTTTTTTGATACCAGCAAGCAGGGAGGGAGGGGTAGCACTCTCTGGCCACCTGAAAATCTCTGGACTTGGTGCACTGAGCTCAGGATTGCACATTTCCTGGGAACTCTCACTCTGGGGACTGTGGCCTGAGAGCAAGGCCAGTGTCTGAGCAGTGATCTGGCTCAGACTGGGGTCAGCCTGAATCGTTGCACTCTCAGCCTTGGATGTTGACAACAACTATCACTTCTGCAGTCCTAGAGATTTTCCTGGGAACCTCTCCTGTTTTGTAAGTTTAAAATACTGAGAGACGCTTTCATTTCTCTTTTGCCCTAACCCAGCATAAGAAAAGAGGAAGCAAGTACAGGTTTGATTTCAGTGTGTTTTAGTTTTCTTTCATCAAGCTCTTGTGGCCCAAGAAACTCTGGTTCCAGGGCCTGTAGCTGCACAAATCTGTTTTTCCTCCCAGACTTCAAACTGATCAAAGGCTTAGGTGACAAAGCACTCCCAGTTTGCAGCTTGGATAACTTTTGTGTCTAAAAGAATTCTGTTCAGCATTGGTTAGGGGTGTTCTTGAGCAGGGGAGTCTGAAAAGAGTATGGAACTTCCCTGGTGAGAGAAACCACATTTTATACTTTCACTACAGCAATGCAGATTTCTAGGTTTTATTGCTAACCTCAAATCCCAGAGAAGTTTAACTGAAGAGATGCTTTTTGTGGTATCAGATGACCTGTGAAAATCAGGACTTTGTGACACCAGAGCATACACATTTACGTTCCCTGGATGACCAGGGAGTTTTTGAACCTGTAGCCACTTGCTTGTTCTCCAGCTCTTTGGGAAACTCTGTGGAAGCTCTTTGGGTAGTGAGTTACAGCCTCTGAGGATCAGAGCTTCTGTTCCCTTCCCCAGACACTGCTCTTCCTAACAGTGCTGTTGCTGAAGCTTTTTTTCAGCTGAATGAGTCCAGAATTCCAGAAGAGGTAATTAAAGAGATCGTGCGGCTCAGAAGGTGAGGGAGAGATGCTGTTCTGTGCTAGAGAGTTTGTGAGTGTTACTAAAGCAAAACTTCTTCTGTTCTGCAGAAATGCAAATAAAATTGTGTGAATGATCAAAAAACCCTTCAGTGGTTATGGGCTGATTTCTGTAGTTTGCATCTTTGAGGCACTGGACTTTATATATATCCAGGCCTTAGTAGTTTCGAATTTTCCACATGTGTTTGGAGGGAATGTTGAAAAGGAGAGTGTGAGCAAATTCACAAAATTGGGAAGGGAGCCTGAAAGAAATTTTGGGGAAGCTTTGTGTATTACTTTTGACTTGTAGCCTTCCTATAATGGCATTTACCATGATAAACTTTGGACAATAGGCTACAGTGTAAAACATGCAGAAGTTTTTCCTCCTCCCCGTTCTCTCTACGTTAGTATTTGATTTTCCACACCTCTGTCTCTTCTTCAGCCCACCAAAAAATCTTCTACTACTGAAGGTCAGGAATGAGGCAGTGCCCTGGTGGTCCAGTGGGAGGCAGGGAGAGACAAAGCTGACCTTGCTTCAGCATGGGCAGCTGCTCCCAGTTTGTTCCCAAAGTAAAGCTGGCCTTGGAAAGCTTTGGATTGCAAAACTTGTAAAAGCACAAAAAGTGTTCTTCCCAGCTCATCCCTCCTCCTCCTCAAAGCTTTCTCAAATCTTTGTTTGGTGTTTTGCCACAAAAATTGACTCTGTTGCTACTTGAGTGTAATAAATAAACTGCAGAAGTCAAAACAAAATGTTTGCAATTTTGTTTGAGAGACAGGCCATGCTGAATGTCTTAAAATATCCCTGTGTTATGATCTTGCCTGTTACTGGAAACTAACTCTCTAACTCTCATTTCCTTAGTTAAAAATACCTTGGTTATTTAATGTTGTCTCTTGGCATCTTTGCACGGTAGTAGCAAATACTGCTGGGGTTGGAAGTATCACTGTGCCATTATGTGATGCATATTAAAACAAGGCTCTTTCTGAGGAACCTTTTTTTCATCTCCAAATTAAGATGTACTTGCTAAATGTAGCAGTAAAGCTCCGATTTTTCTCTGACTGCTGAGAAATTCTGTGTAGAAATTCTCTGATTAAAATATAGCCCTAATGGTAAATAAAAATCTATATGTGCATTCCAAATACAGCATGACAAGGGAGAGCACCATCATACAGTGTGGCACTATGAATGCACTGAGGTTTTTCCAGGCTGAAGTGTAGTAATTGATTTTTACTTGGTGGCAGTGAGTTACCTCATTTAGCCTTAAAAACACTAAACCACTCTGAAAAAGGAGTATGGAGGCCCCTTCCTCAGTCAAAGGCTTTGAAGGCTTCAAACATATCTGTGGAAGGAGATGATTTGGAAATTTAACAACTGATACCTCTGCCTCCAGTTGGATTTGGGCTATGCAAATGCTGAGAGGTGATAGTTGCCTCAACAAGTGGATGTTAGAGTTTCCAAGGAGCTGTAATCCATTCTGTTCCAGTATTTACCAGGTAGCAGCATTTACTTGGCTGCAGCATTGGTGGTGGAGCAATAATGTGAACTGGATTATTTCTGATACCCAGAGAATCTTGCTCCCAGCTCCCAGTAACAATCCTGCCTAGATTTGTTCTGAACAAGGCACTTTTTTGCATTGGGTAAAACCCCACAGCAATGCTCAAGCTACAGCAGTGGAGACAATCCCTGGCTGTGGCAGCCCAGCTGTGCCAGCAGCACTTGCTTGTGGAGAAAGCAGTGTCAGGGTGATGGAGGCTGGAGCCTGTGCTGGAACATTTGCCCTGTGTGGGGAGATGCTGCAGGCTTGGCTCTGCAAGTTTGGGTCAGTGCAGGCTCAGGGGTGGCTCAGTTGAGCAGCACTTGCTGGTTTAGAGCACATGGATTTGGTCAAGGCTCCAGTGACTCAGAGGTGTCCAGAAGGTCATAGCAATTCTGGTATCTTAGTTCCTGCTACAACCCTGGCTGGAGGTCGCTCCAGGAGGAACTGCAGCCAGTTTGTGTGCATGGGATGTTTGACAATTTGGGTGCCTCATGTAATCCATTGTCCTTCAGTCATTTTTCTGCCAAAACCTTGAGTGTCTGCAGAGTCATTTTCTGAGCTCCTGCCAAGATTTGGGTATTCTTTGTTTTGAAGTCAAGGAAGTTGTCTTCAAGGAAATGTCCTATCCAGAATAATTTGTTAATTGTACATCAATGGTGCATAGTCTGTCTTTTAGCAGTACTTTCTCAGCTTTCACTTGCCTGCTTGTGAAATGTTAGCACCAGTAAAAGTTCATAAATCACAGATATAATCTGTGTATCTAATCAGCTTGTCCAGTGTTCCAGGATTATCTGAGTCTTGTGTTTCTCAGGCTTGATTAACAGGAAGGAGCGAGCACTTAGGACACTTGGTACATGATGTCTCTTCTTTATCACTTATATAACTTTTTTCCCTGTTATGTATCAATATGTATTTGAAGAGCAGTGAAGATAAAAAGTAGATTTTCTTTAAAACAGAGATCCTCCTTATTCAAATATTATGTACTCAGTCTCCAGACTGGTAAAAGCTTGCACATTTATTTGCCATGATGGTTTGCTACTTAATGTGCTTTCTTTATTTTGTTTTTCTTTTTTTGTTTATGCATTGATCTAGATACTGTGTTCCTCTTATTACTGAAATAGATGAGCAGTGTTAAAGAAGACATACAAACTATGGGGAGGGGGAATGTAATTTACAATTATAATTCTTTCTCATGAAGCATTCACTACTTTAAAATCTATTTATTTAGTGCCTGCTACCTACAGCCAGTATGATGGTGATTGAATGCTTTTTCATGCAGGCTCGTGGAGACTTGAAGTGGAATAAGATTCACCTTTGGAATTCACTGAGATAACTTTGTCAACAGCAAGAAATTGCATGCAAAGTGGAAAAGCCAAGAATGTGCTGAATGTTTTGGCATCATCAGTACTGTATTAATCTAATTTCTGATTGTGCCTTGCTGTACTAGTTCTCTATTAATAGTTTCTTATACCAAGAGTATGTTTTGCTCTATGTTAAGGGAAAACACCTTGCCTTGAAAATAGGGGTTGTGGTTATATTAACGTGCTTTCAGCAGAAACTAAGATTAATACCTGTCTGAGGCAGGTTGTGTCTCCTTGTCAAGTGGCAGATGGGTTGGTTGTCTGTGTAAACAGTGAGACTTGCTCTCTGATGTGGTGTTCTTGCTGCAAAATTGTTGGGTTGGGACTTAATTCTAACTTTACCAGGATTTTAAAGCATCAAAAACTGAGGCTGAAGGGGTTAAATTGAACTCTTTGATAATTAACATACAGAATCCGGCTGTGATACAATTGTGGAAGGATGTATAGTATGAACTTCTTATGAGAGGATGACATTTCATGTGGAAATAAATTGATACAGAAGCTTGTGCTTTGTCTTCTTCCCCTTATGCATCTTATAAAATGCACAGGGCATAATACAGAGTGTAGAGAAGAGATTGATTTCATGAATTGGTTTGTAAGCCTGGGTTAAAGTCCTGCTGTTATTTTCCTTCCCCCTCTCCTATCTCCTGCTCCTGACCTGTCCTGTGATGCTCCTCTCCTTTGCTCTTTTGTGCTTGGGAAGTGAGGGGACGCCAGGAGTCTCGATGTTGGTTTTTGCTTTTTCACTGAGATGCCTTTGAGCTTTTCAGGAAAACATTGTTGAACATTTTCTTTTTGGAAAGAAAAAATGCTACAACTGTACTCATGGGGCTTTAAAAGAGAATTTTCCTTCTCATTTTGCATTTAATATATAAAACATGTATACACTGTGCTTAGCATTCACTACTGGTGTAGAGCCTTGCTCCTACAGGAATACACATAAAGCAAAAACACTCCGATGTGCTCAGGAATTGTGAGATTTGATGTGTCCCAGTTCTTGCACTGTGTGTCTGTCACTCCATGTTGGTAATATTTTGATTTTTACTTCTTTTCTCTTGAGCTGGTGAAATGAGAACCTTGTTTTTGCCATAGTGAGATCTTTGCTGGTCTCTGAACACAAATTGCAGCAGT
The DNA here is from genome assembly GCA_013399455.1 of Anthoscopus minutus. Classification (NCBI taxonomy): domain Eukaryota; kingdom Metazoa; phylum Chordata; class Aves; order Passeriformes; family Paridae; genus Anthoscopus; species Anthoscopus minutus. Next base: position 13,853 of record VWYI01013320.1, read on the forward strand.
GCACTGACAGAATGGAGGGGATGAAGTGGCAGGATGTTCCATATAACATTAGATCCAGAAAAGATTTTTAATAACCTGAAAGTGTAGACCTACAAATTCATCTCTTCATCATTTGTTTTGAATGCCTGTGTTCATGAAGGTAGTTCAGAGCCCTGATGGTTCTGGATTAAATCCTAAAGTCTTCACTGACTCCTAGGTTTGAATTTTCATGAATAAACAGATCTTAATTTTGTAAAGCAGGAAATGATAGGATTTTGTTGCATTGCTGTTTGTTCACGTTTCTGTGAAGGGGAATCCTGGCCTAAGAGACATGATTCTGTAATTAGAATATTAGTTACACTAGATTACCTCTTTCAGCTTTACTGAAAATCAGTATTTTCTCACTTTGCTAAGTGAGATGCACGGAGACAAGCACTAAAAATTACACCTTACACTTCAGACTCTTCCACTGTCTTGATATTTTCCTTGGTACTCAGATATTTTGCCTCTGAAGGGAAAAATGTAGGATCCATGCTGTTTTTTCATAGCTCTCATTTCCTCAAAACTGTGATTATTTTCCTTGGAAGCCAGTCTGAGCAGAAAGTGTCAGTCATGGGTCTGTGTGTCTGGCAGCACAACACTGGTGTGTCATCTCCCAGTGACACAAATAAAATGAATCTTTCCAGGTCAGGACAGAATTTCAGCTCGTTTCCCCTGGAGTGTTTGCACTGGAGAAGCCTCATAGTAACAACTCAACTTTTTTTTTTCCTCCAGGAGGAATGTCTGCCTTCTTACAACTCTGCTGCATTGTTCTTTTCTGAGCGCCTTCCCCATAAGTGCCATGTGGGGTGGGGTTTTTTGTTTGTTTGTTTGTTTTTCACTGAAAATAAAAATCTCGAATTAATTTGTGAAATGTTGTTTGAACTGCCTAACAGAAGTTAGTCAGGTTGATGTGCAGTGAGACAAAGCTGCAATTATCTCTATCTTTGTACTCCCTAGGGGCTTCATTACAGCAGCTCCTCTCTCCCTGCTGCTGTGTCCCAGCAAGGTGAAGTTCAGGATTCAACAGACACAACAAATTATTATTTTCTCTGTGTGTGTAGTATTTCATCCCTGCTGATGGAACATTTAACTGGGGGTTTGGTTTGGTGGTTTTCTTTTCTTGCTGTTGTTGTAGTAACAGGAGAATCTGTGCAAGTTCAGGCAGACCTTGTGTTATTGAAACCGACTTGTTTGATAGTGATGTGGCAAAAGTATCGACATTTCTGCTGCATCAGCTCCTCCACTGCTATCAGCCAAAGCCAGGGACGCTTCCAACCCCAAAATGCCTTTAAACTGCTCTATTTCTAATATTGCTTAATGCAGTTTGACAGGCACGTAATGCTCTAACTCTTAAAGCCTCACGCTCTAACAACAATTTCATGATGGACTAAGTGTGGCTTTAAGCAGGCTTTCCTGAAGTTTTAGATTTGCTGATCCAGCCCTGAGGGCAAGTCCTTAATACTTCAGACCCTCCAGACTTTTACACCTCATAGTAACATTTCCTTCTTCAGGTAGTGCTTTGTCTTTTCATGACACTTAAACCTTCTTTCATTTGACAATTTTAGCTCTCAAAGCTGAGGCAGCACAAAACTGTAATGAGGATACATTTGGTTCCAGACACAAAAATTGTCTTATATTTATACTTCCCACCTCACAATATTGTTGCACACTTGTTTTTTCAAGACCTTTTAAATAATATTTTTTAACAAATAAATGCTCTTTTTTTTGCTTATGTGCTTTAGTAGGACATAGTTCGTTTTTCATAGTGATATCTTTGCCAGTATTTAAGTATTGAGTGCAAGTCAGGGAAACAGAACTGTTTATTCATGCATTTATAACTCCTTGTTAAGGGAATGTCTATAATATTTTGAAAAGAATGTACTTAAGTAGCTACCTGCAATTCACATTGCTCTGTGCCTGGAAAGTGAGCTTTAGCTATTGTTCAATATTTATTTTCAGAGATTGTGGTAATGTGGAGAGAGATCTATTCAAAGTATTTTACTTAAAAGAGAGTATGTCAATATATAGATTTGACAGGATGCAAATCCTGGCTTTCTCAGATGCTCTCAGCAAGGAGAAGGGGAAAAAATGTATTAAAACCAGCAAGAATTAAATGCTGTGGTGTTGTGCATTATTTTGTTGCATTTCAATGGAAGATGGATTATATGAATGATAACCCCAACCCTTTGCAGGTGGAATTTGTCCCTGGGGTTGAAGGCAAGGGAGAGTGCCCAGGTGAACACTCTGCAGTGAGTGTGGCAAGCAGCAAATGGCAGAAATTCATTCAGCAGGTTCTGGTTGCAAGAATTCCTTGCTTGCCTACATAATATTGTGAGGAATCTGACATTTCTGTGACTTGCTGACTGTAGATGAGATGTTGGTTTAATAAAAGACACTTCTATGAGGATGCAGTAGAGAGGAATGGGGAATTCTAAACTATTTATCCTCATATTCCATGAGGGAGGGACCAGTTCTTCATCTATTTGGATGAGATTGGATCCCTTTTCTGTAATGAGGCATTCCCTGAGTTTGCTGGGAGCAGGAGAGAGTCTGGCTGTGCCTTTCCCAAAGGAAGGGTGGACATGGCAAAGCTTGCACAGCATCTCCCTGTTGCCTTTTCATCCCTCTGCACACATTTTTTTCCCTGTATTTGGGGAAATATTTTTTTTTCCCTGTATTTGGGGAACAGCAGGAGTCTGTTCACTGCAGGTTATAAGGTGAGTCCTGGTTTATTGAGGACTTCCTAGAAATACCATTTTCTAAATGAGTGTGTTCCCAAGGATCCTAAGTGGCTAAAGAGAGAGGAAGAGAGCACCTGCTGGCTTGGTAATTGATTGCTGGAGTGAGAACAGTGGGGAATTCCTGAAGAGCTTTAATGGTCCACTAAGAGCTGGAAAGGGATAAGGAGGGAGCAGATAGATCCCTGTGCAGGATGGGAATGTGGCACCACTGAATACTGGCATGAAAAGTCAAAAAGAGAGAAATAGAAAGGAGCTTTAGGTGATATTATCTTCACTGTTATCAGCTGGCTATTAATTAATTTAAATCCTGGTAAATTATTTGTGAAATTGAAATTCCTGAGCTGGTTACTAATGGGATTCCATAGTTGTAAGCAATTTGCCAGCAATAAATGCATCACATGAAAGAAAACCTTTGAAAAACAACAAAGAGAACCCCAGATAACGAACCCCATGAATTTCATTTGACAAAATTGGTAGCAGTTCAAGTGTCAGAAAAGTAAATAAGACAAAACTGCTGCGTGGAGTTGTCAGGATGGCTTGGTGATAGGGGCTTTTTTTGAAAACCACATTAGTTATAATTAACTGTAACAAAAATACTAGCAAAGTGAAATATTTGGAGGATTTCAGTAGGGCTTATAGCTGTTGCAACAGGGACTGTGCCTTGGAAATGAGAGTTGTCTCCAGTCGATAAAAATGTAATGGATTTCTGGACTGGGATGAGCAGGGAGTTGTGGAATTGGAGTCTGTGTTGACGAGGCTGCGTTACCCAATACAGATCTGCTGTCAAGTGTTCAGAAGGATTCTGAAATACTGGAGAGGATTCTAAGAGGAGTAGCAAAACTGATTTGAAGGAGGGGATGGAGAGACTCTGCCTCGTATAGCAGCAAATGAAAACTGGCAGCTTAAACGAGCTGTTCCACAAGTTACTCACCACAACTACCCAAGAAACCCTGGCAGAAAGTGCTTCACCAATTTTATTCTGAACTCCAGCAACTGCCTAGGAATTGTCACATGCTGCTGTATGAAAACTGATTTATTTGAAGAAATCTGGTAGTACATTTTACACTTCCTTGATGGAATCAAATTAGCATGAAGCAGATTGATATATTTTAGCCAATATAATGCACTTAAACCAGTATGGGGGACAGCAGGATGACTTGGGAAAATAGCTGGTATGGGGAAAATGTAACCTGAATAAGTAATTCTGCTTAAAAATCTAAATTACAATTTCTTTATGCTTTTTTTGAGAAAATATTAAGTGTGCAAAAATGTTTGATTAATCTGAAGCAGGCGTTCACTGTTGTCTTTAGGGTCTGGGTGGAGGATGAGGGGAGTTGTATCCCAGTAACTGCAGGGTTTTGAAAATGATGGAAAATGTTCCTGTGTGTTGTAGTAGTCACTGTGTGCAGTGTGTGGAATGGGAGGGTAATGGCTGTTGTAAAAACAAATTAGGGCTGTTGGTGAGTAAATGCCAAAATGGAGCCTTCTTTTTTTGTCTATTAGGTGTGGAAAATGATGATGCTTGTAGTGAAAGTCTCTGTGTACATAATGCAGGGAAATAACAAACCTGGGAAGCATTAGTGTGGGAAGATTAAAGGAAAATCCCATCTTTACAGCCCATTTGTAATTTGTAGCTCCAGCTCTGCCTGCAGAGACATCAGGGTGCAGGGAAGGGGGTGAGAGCCCTGAGCCTTGGTGGATGCAGGGAAACCCTCGAAGCTCTTGGTGCCTTTTGTTCCTGGTGCTTCATTAGGCAAAGCAGATGTGAGGTTTAAGGGATTATTTGCTACTCTTACAGAGGCTCAACAACAAAATCCGATACCAAAAGGCCTCAAACTCGAGTTTATATTTTGTCTGGGGAACTGTAAATTTGGAATGATACTGTATAGTGTGAAATGTAGTTTATAATCAACTACAAATTTCAGTTTATGGCGTCTGTGCCATCATTTTAAATCCCTGTTATCCACACTCCCTGACCTGACTTAAAGAGTCAGAGGGCAAATCTCCTGAGTGGAAATAATTTTACATCAGTTGCCACGTACAGAAATGAAAAGTCAAAATGAGACACTGTGATAAAAGGTGTTCTGAATTACCTATTACATGGAATAGCTGTATTCATAATAATAGTAGAGGTTGAGAGAGCAGGATGGGTTAATGTAGCTGAATAAAACACTTTTTAGGTGTGAGGTATTTTCTGCACATTACCTTGCTTGTTAAAGAATGTGTCATTATCCCAGAGATGTAATAAGCCATTGGAAGGTGAATGCAAAAATGAATGTTTTGATAGGACAAGATACACTGAGACAGAGGTGGTTGGAAGTCATGCTGCAGGTGAGGAGTGCGTTCAGGTATTGAGACACTCCAACCTTTCTTTTCCTTCAATATTTAGAGAACCCAAGAGAGGTTCTGCTGCAGTTTTCTGAAAGGAATTCTTTAAGTAAAGCCAACTATTTGTGTACAATTTGTATGTAAAAGGAATTTTTGTGTTGGCACTGCACTCTGTGGTCTGCATTTCTTCAGCATTGCTGTGCTATTAAGTTCTTGTTTTTAAGGATCAGTGAATCTGTACCAGCTTGCTGGGTGGTTGTTAGAAAAATGAGTAAGTTTTTTTTCAGTTATAATTATATTAAATGTGAGTTTGAATATACTCTTCATTTATATTGACTTTGAAGAGATTATCTTTTTGGGTTTTCATTTATTATATTTGCTCTAAAAATATGTAAGCTCTTAATTATTTTTTTTATCTGGCATTTGATCTGGATGCCATTTTCATCTGTTGTCTTTAATTAGGCTTCCTGCTGGGTTTGGTAGCTTTACAGTTCATACCTTGTGTGAAAGAATCAATTGATTTCCGTGCACATTCCCACGGTTACTATTCTTAAATTGCTTTCTTAGCTCAGCAGAGTGGTGGCAGAGTTCTTGCAATTTGATCTTCACAGCCGCTGCTGTTTATGTTAAAAAAAAAAAAAAAAAGACTACTCATGATTTTTCTACAGCCTGCATTAGATGATTTGATAATTTATTTGTAGGCAGTGTTTGCTCCAAGGAATCACCAGAGCTGCTTCTTAATTCACTCACCCACAGCTGATTTCCCTGCCAGTTGCAGAGTGTCTTGGGGCTTCCTCTGGATACCATCCAAGTATTCCAGAAGTGCACAGGAATGTGACTAACACTGCACCCAAAGCATGTGATTTCAGTGTCTTTAATTTTATATGTATGTATACAAAGGATGCTTTCCAAGTTGTGTAAATCTCTCATTAGATGTTTAGTGCAGAGAATGTAAAGGGCAGGTAAAAAGTCTGGAGATGAAGTTTGGTGCAGAGGAAAGGGACAGTGGAAATGATTTGGATGATTCTGGGATTTATGGGGCAGCTCTCTGGAAAGTCAAAACGGGGTTTTTGGCAGAGGGTTGCAAAAGAAAAACTTTCTTCTTCTTATCTCCAGCATAAAAATGATGGGTGAGTCAGCAGTGATCTCTTGGGTTGTGTGTGAAACCTGTAATGGCTGTTCCAAGTCCTGCTCTCAGTAAACTTGTAAAATTGTGGATATTGAAGTGGTTTGAGACATGTCAAATACTGCTCTTAAAGCTCTTAGAAACGTGTGTAAATTTATGAATTTTTCTTAGATTAGGCAATAATATTGAACACATTTATCATGTTTACTATGGGGCAGCCTGATGGTGCTGTGTGCTAAATGCCCTTACCTGTCATGAGATCTGGATTCAAAGCCCTGCCAGGAGAAGAATCAACACAGCAAAGATTTTCCTCCTTGTTAAAACCTAGCTTAAACAACTGATTTAAGAAATCAAGTAGTTTAAGACACCAAATTAAAACCATGCTTTAAATCAGTTTATAATGAGAAATACAATTTTTCTGTAAAGAACTTCTACCCAGGCATACTGCAGGGGGCATCAAAAAAGGGCTTGAAGTGCTTTTTGCTGTATGGAATTTTATCAACCTGTTCCCCACATAAATGTGGGCTGCTTTATCCTAGGAAGCACTGGATATTCTATAACCCTAATTAAAACTGTGCCTTATTTACACTGTGGGCCTGCTAAGTGCATTGTGTCATTATTTAAGACTGTTACTTAGTGTTTGTTTCATTCAATACAAAGCCCGAAATCCCACCTACTACTGGGTATTGTATTTTTCATAGAAGTAGTGACATATCCCATAATTTTGCTCCTGCAACTCTAGTCTTGTGCTCTACTTCTTTATTTTTAAAATAAAAATAAAATATAATTTAAACTATTATAATCTTTCTGTCTGTGTGTGTGTGTGTGTTCAGATAATTAGGGTCCTATTATGAAAGGTACATCTGGAAAAAAAAGTGTTAATATGGGATGGAGTTGTGCCTGGCTTCTGTCTGAGACCTCCTGTTTTGGAGAGGGGCAAAGCAGGTCATATCAGTGGTAAAATCATGTTGTGTGAAGTGCAGAGCTTCTGATGAGCTGTGTTCTTATCTGACATTACATATGAATAGAAAGCAAGTTGCCTGTAAAGCTTGCTTTAAATTTTAATAAACTGCAGAAAGATAAGTGGTAATTTCCTGATGTGGATGCATCTAGTACAGCCTGCTAAACCCAAATTCCAGGATCATAAATTTTAAAATGAATCTTTGTGGCTTGAATTTTTAAGCTGGCATGATAGATTTAAATTTTAGGGAAATAAATTTCCCTTCCTCTCCTCTGTCTGTATCAATCTGACTGAAAAACGACAGAAGATTCGAATTTGAGAACACAATGAAAATAACAGGAAGGGAGAGCAATAGAGGCGACTAATCCTCTAATTACTTTCTCTGAACACTGGGAATTGGGCTGCAGAATATCCTTCAGTACAATCTAGACTAAGCTAAATTTATTCCATTCCAAAGCTGTAAAGGGAGGGATTTTGCTACCAACTCAGAATAGTAATGGGCTGTGGTGGTCTTTATCTGATGGGAGTGAAGCAGATGTGGCTGCTCTGTCAAAGCCTGTCTACAGATTGGAATTTTCCTGGCTCTTAATTGCCCTGTGCTCAGCCTTTCACACCCTGGGGTTTGAAATGTAACTAAACAATTCCATGATTTTATAAACGGTGGGGCAGAGCCCTTTGCTGTGGGCATGGGGGCTGAGGATGTGGCACATTTACAGCAGTGACTGTTTGTGTTGGACTCTCCTATGAAAGTTCTCTTTGGCTGCACTCTGATATCAAAGCTATTTAGTGGCAGACATGACCTGTATTTTGGCTCAAGTGCTCTCAGCCAGTTCTTTTGTGCTTGCTTTGCTCAGTAGTGTGCTGTTGATACTGAAATTTTCCCCAGTCCCTTACTCCACACTGAAGTTTAGTAAATACACAAAGATGTTGAAGTTAAATGTGTGGCTTTTAGCTGAACCTCCCTGGACTGGTGGTGCTGGTGTTTTGTGAACCTGGCTGGTATCTTGGACATTAAAAGTTCTGGAGTAACACTCAGGGACAAAATATTCTGGAATAAATGAATCCTAAATTTGGTTGTAAGCACTTCATTGTAGTTTTGGTGAGTGACTGAGAACAGGATTTTATTTCTCACTGGCTTTCTCAGTTTGCAAAATGGACTGGCAGTACTGGTCCCATACCTTCCTAGAGCTGTGACAACTCCTGGCTGCAGAGATGGTGTCTTTTTTTCTTGCTTGGATAATTTAGAAAGGTTTGGGAATCAGGACCAGCCTTGTTTGCAGCTTTGCACATATTCAGATACAGCACCAGAAGGGTTTACAGTCACTTATATTTTGAATTGAGCTTGGCAACTGCACATGTGGAGAGGAAAGCTCCTTGCTTCCCACTTGTTAGCAACTTAATTTTTCAACTCCCATGCAGCACGTAAATCAGGATTTAATTCTGACTGCTGTTTAATGTATTATCTTGTTGACTTAAATCATTTAAGTAGCTCAGTCAAACACAGTTCAGAGTGTGTGTGTCTGTTTTTAAATACACTAAGCTGTGTATAAGCAATGTGAGTAAGCTCTGAACTTTGCCCAGGAAGATGCTTGGTGATGTAGAAATGAGAACTGGAAAGGTTACAGGTACTGTGTTCACTTGCAGGGCTAAAGAAACCCAAAGTGACATTCTTCAATATGCAAGATGTGGACTATTAACTTCTGTTAGTGAGGTGGGAGGTCAGATCATCCCTTCCATCCCTGCAGGAGGCAGATCCTACAGATTTACCTGTCTTGTGCCTTGTGCCCCCAGAAATCTCTTGCAGTAAGGATGCTCTGTTTGAAAGGTGGGTTTAGCATACTTTTGCCAAGAGCTGCTGTGAAGTTTGCCCAAGTTGGTTCAAGCACCAGCTGAACTATTCAACAGGATATTTTTTTATTATTGAAAGTCTCCATGGAGGAAATTGCCATGAAGTCCAGTTTCCAGTGACTTGTTAGCCGTTCTTGTAGCAATCCCAGACCAGTGAAAAAGAACCTGATTGCTTTTGGGTTTGTTGTGTCAGAGTGCCTTCTATCAGGACAATATTCCATAGTGTGATTTCTAGAAAGCAGTTTCTGGCCCTTGATGGGCTGTGTTAAAATGTAACTGCTTTCTAGAAGGACTGAATGGCTTTTTGGCAAGAAGAATTTGGTTGGGTTTTTTTTCCCCCTCTCAAGAGGGTTTTGTGTAGCTGCTTGACAGGTCTGTGCAGGTAACTGTCTGGAGAGTCTTTGGCTGTTTTAATGCAAAACTGACTTGTGTCAGATGCAGTTTATGGTTTCTGGGAGCTGTGGAATGATCTGCAGCTCCTCCTGGGATTATAATGTGCTCTCCTTTGGCAGGCAGGCACAGCTTGGTGCTCAGGGGTGCTTTGATTCACAGAAGCATTCACTGCTGATGAGCCCAGTGTACAAATCTTCCAGACTGTGTATTGATAAAAGCCCTTGAGGGGACTTTGTCACTATTTTTTAAATTTTTTTTTGGTCTGGCTTTTACTTAAGGATTCTAATTTGTGACTATTTTGTGTGCTTGGCATACCCAAATACATGAGAGTAGCCAGGCATCTGGTGCTTTTGTTTCTGATGTGTATAAATGAATTGTAGACTGTTGGCACCAGAATGTTCAGTTACAAACACTGTTGCATCCTTCCCTAATTACTGATATTTTTGTGGGTGTGTCAAGAGTTCTGGGGATGTGATCCAGCTGCAGTAACAAAATTATGTTTATGCCTTCATGTTTAAATCTATAGGCTTGTAGTCTTCCTGGAGAAATCCTACTCTTAGGAAATTAATGCCAGGAGTTCTGGGGTCAAAAGTTTTGCTTTCCAGAAAGTCACACATGAGAGAAGGTCTCACTAGTGTCCAAAAATTAGCTTAATAATTTGATTATAATTTGTATTGACAGGAATATGGAAGCTTAACCTGTAATACAGTGGGGAATCCCCATATAGCCTGTAGTGATCAGTTAAGACAATGAAAAGAGAACCCCTGCTGGAGTAAATAAGAAGTAGTGAGACTTTTTATTTTAAAGTATGGATAAGTTATTGTTGACTGCAAATATAAAAAAAAATATGCAAAACTTCCAAAAATATGCACATGACAGTCTGACAGAACAACTCTTAAAAAGAGTTCTCTCAGACAGATGAAACTCTGCATAGGACAGTGATAAACAGAAATGTCTCCTGAGGCTCCAGAGCAGGTGAAATGTGTCCTCAGCACAGGATTCCCAGCAGGCAACTCCAGAGCAGCTGTGATAGAAAGTGTCACAGCAATGTCCAGGCACTAAAGTGTCCAGAGGAGCATCCTGGATTTTGGGAAGGAAGATTTTTGCTCTGAGTAGTTGGTGTATCTGACGCTGCTGCAGCTTTGTGTGATGCCTGTGAGCTGTCTGGCTCTGGTCTGTTTAGGGGAAGAAATTCAGCAAACTGACTGAAGGAGAAAAACACAGCTAATTTCAAAGGTGGATGAAAGATCACATGTAATAGAATGTTCCTGAACATGGATAGAAGAATACAGAAGGAGAGAAGAAGGATCTTAAGGACTGGAAAAGTGAGAAGGAGGAAAATGATTCATAGGTTGGTTCTGTAAAGTGTTGGTTCACAACCACCAAGAGTTGGTGATTTGCAGCTCCTGAGCTACTGTGCCATACAGTTGGTGTGTGTTGGGATAAACTGGTGTCTACTTTGAGCCCCTTTTACTTATTAGGGGAAACAAAGGGGCTTGCAGAGGTGGTCAGGAGTCCTAGGAATGAGGTGGGACTCTGATCTGGTCAGTGGCTGCAAAAATGATGGTTTGGACCCCTAACTTCAATCTGTGCGATTTCACCAACACCCCTGTGCATTTTGAAGATGTTTTGAATGTTCCCTTTTGTTTGAGGAGTAGCTTGCTCTACATTCTTCTGAAAAGCAGAGTATGGCCAAGAGTCTGAACAGCTTTACAGTGGCTTATCTAGGAAACCTTTTACTTTTCTGCCTCCTTCCTTGCTGCAGTACCCAACCAGAGAATTAGGGAATGCCTCTAGGGAGGGTGCTGTGTGTGGTATTGGCTGATTGTCTAAAACAACACAGATTCAGCAAATGGAGAAAATGGTTTAACATCTGCCTGTTGAGTTGATAAATGGTGAAGTGCTCGAGTGGCAGCACACAACCCCACATGTGCACTTGGAGCAGATGGCTTTGATGTGTGCTGGAGACAAATGTGCTGTCCCTTCTGCCCCCTCCAACCTCAGCAGGAAAGGGTGCACAGAACAAACCTGGGAGTGCTTCAAAAACCATAAAAATGTGAAGTGTAAATAAAGCACACGTTTGTGTGCTTAATTTGTTGCTGTGTTGTCACGGAGCTTTGAGTTTTGGGGGGTGATCAGCGTTCAGGAAATTGAAGTGGGCTGGGTGACCTGCTATTTGCATGCTTCAACTCGTTCATTGTGACAGGGATTGCCGGCAGTGCCACTCGTAGGTCGTTTCAAAGTGACAAAATTTAATTTCTTTATGGTAGCACATTTCCTTCCCTACGTGCAGTTACTGGCTCTTGGTCTTTTTTTGGCCATTTCCTAACACTCATTCAGTTGTCAAGAGAATATTGACAGCTGAAGTATTAGAGACAGACAAGGTGTTAACATTGGTATTTCAAAAATGACTGCATAGATGTTGCAGTTGCAAAGTTTCTAAGGAAAGGGAAAACCCTTGAAGAATGGGCTTGTATGGAGCAGTGCAGGGAGCAGATGCAGAGTTAAAATAGCTGGGCTAGTGGTTCTGATTGAAACATATTTTAGTCTCTCTTACAGGCACATAAAACCCTTAATGTTTTTATAATAATGTGTCTTACTTTGCAGAAGGCTATAGGAAAATTACAGTATATATATGATAGCTATATCAGTAAGCAGAGGTCAGTGTAAATTTACTGAAATGCTGTGTTAGAGAAGCAGTAATTCTGGGCAATTACTGATAGGTTTGAGACAGAGTAAAATTGCAAACAGGCTTTAGCTAATGTTCTGTGAATTGGCATTTGTCTTAATTTGCTGGGAAACTTCCCAAGTGGTGGACATTCTTTTCTGATGTGGGTAGAATATCAGTGGCTCATGCTCATAAGCTTTTGTTCATGTTTTCTTACGATAACTCAGAGTCTGCTGGCTCTGGCAGTCAATCTGTCCAAAAATCCAGTGGAAATGGGATATGTTCTTCACTTTTGAAGGCTTCCTTCCTTGCTGGCTAAAGCTTCCTTTTAAGTTGCAAGATCTTTTGTCTGACATCCCTGAGTGTCTCTTGTGTTCTCTTTTTATAAAAGCAATGGAAGGCTGGCAGCCAAGTCTGAAAGCATTTAACTCATGAAGGCTCTGCTGTCATTAATTTTAAACACGTCACTGTGGTGTCAGTCAGCTCCACTACCAACAAAGACAACTAAAGTGTTCCCATAAATCATTTTATTGTCCTAACCCAACCTAATTAACTAAACTAAAACTCCTATTCTGATGGAGCAGCCCTTCCTGTGAGACATCTGCCTCTTTCTTAATGGATTTTAGCTTTTATTTCTGCTATAGTGCACAGGAGTTGGTGACCAAAATAACGTTAAGTCCCTCCTGCCATCTTTGGGGAGCTCACCTGGCACAAGGGAATGGTTAATTTTATATTTCCAAATGCAGAGATTTTTTTTTTTCCATTCCTTGGAAACGTGATTTGCAAGCCAGGAGGAAGCAATAAAATCTCTATTTCTAGAAGTGGATTAAAACTTGTTCCCTGCAAGCTTTGCAAGCAGCAACCTAAAGGCTCTGAGAATTTTAGGATCTGCTTCTGTAGTTCATTGACACGCTCTTGACACGGAAGGTTTGACTTAATAGTGTTAAGTTGATGTAATCGTGCCGTGAGCTCCTGACCTGTTCTTGAACTCTGGGGCTGGAGGTGACTGAGGGGAGCCAGCGGCACTGTCAGCCTGCAGGGCTGTGCTCTGGCACCCCAGGACGTGATCCTAGATAGGCAACATCTGGCTGAGCACAGATGTAAATCCAGTGTAGGAGAAAAAGGTGAAAATTCTGACTAAAGAGCCATTTCTGTTCTTTAGAGGATAATCTGTTGAAGATTTGTTAAGTTCTAGTTTTGTTCCCTCCTTTTTCTGTATCTTTGCTAAAAAGGCAGAGCAGTAAGAAACACTGGTTTTAAATATAACCATTATATATTCTTATTCCCTTTATCTGTGAGGTGAGGGAATTCTATTTTCTCACTCCTTGAAATGATGATAAAACTGATAGCATGCACCTTTCCAGGGGGGTGAGTGGAGAGCAGAGAATTCAGATGGACTGAGATATTCCAGGGGCTGGCAGAGTTGCAGTGTTGCTGCTGGGAAAGCAGACTCTGTTTGATCTCTATTTGATCTTGGCTCCTCTGAGACCTGACAGATTTGTAAGTCATAGCCTTTAGCTGCTGCTTTGATTGTGAGGGCAAAGTGCTGGAACGAGGTTTTGTTCTCAAAATAGAGAGAAAGGAGCAAGAATGAAAAGTGTGTACAAGGAGGCAAGGGAAGAACCAAGGCCCAGTGTAATTTCAGCCAGCAGGAAGGATATAACTGGAAACTTGAGCTACTAGCAAAGTTGAAAAATAAAAATAAAAAAAAAGGAACATTTGCAGGGGCAAATGAGCTCATGGGCCTTCTCCTTTCAGTCTGTTAAAATCGATCAGTTTGGATCCAAAATCACCAGAACACAAATCTTGATGTGGTGGGGGGAGCTGTGGGGTTTGCCTGGAGCAATAGGGAGGAATCTTCCTGCTCACCTTAAGAGCAGGCTCAGCAGAGTGGGGCTTGGAGCCTCCATCTGGGAAACCCCCTGGAGATGGATGAGTTGCTGTGCAAACACGAGCCCTGTCTTGGAAAAGTGCTTGGCAAATCTGTCCCTTTGTGCCACATAGAATATGGCACTCAAGGTTCCCTTAATGCTTTTGTTTGGCATTTGGACTTTTAAAAATCCCTCAGCCCCACTGTGGACATCATCACTAGCAGTGGAATTACTCTGGAAAAATCTCTTGCTGCTGTTTGTTCCCCCTATTCATCCACAGGGTTTTTTGTCAGTTCGTGTTCACTTTGTTTTCTCCAAAGGGACTTACTTGAACTCAGCACCCTGAGATAAATGTATAAAACCAGCTGTTGTGTAGGCAGCTGAATTCACCCAGCCTGTGTTTCCCCACCAACATTCCTACTGGACAAGAGGTGTGGGATGTGCCATGGCCAGCCTAGAGCCACATGGTTTGGATTGGCTTGGTAGACTCAAGCTGTGGATGTTAGTGAGGTTTTTCCAGCATTTGTATCTGTTGGAAACTAATTCAGGGTGGGTTCGTTTTGGTTTTTTTGCTTTTGTTTTGGGGTTTTTTTCCCAGTTCTATTGATAATTTTCACTAAATTTTTAAGAACCTGAAAAATAAGAGCAAACTGTTCAGTGTAAGCTCAGGGAACAGTAAAAGAGCCTAAAATGCTGGAAAAGCCTGAAGGAAGATTTCCCTTCCATGACTACTCAGGTAAAACCACAACCCTGTGATTTATGGTTGGATTTGTTGATCTTAAAGGTGTTTTAAAACTAAAATGGTTCAACAATTCCACTCACTCAAAAGCTTAGTGGATTCTAAGAAAAAGCTTTGAAAATACCCAGTATTGCTCTGGTGGATCTTGGCAGCCTTGGAGTGGAGCTGAAGAGACAGAGGTGGAGTTTAGAGCCAGGTCCTTGTTTTTCCTTGACCTGTTTCCTGCCTGGAAAGTGGGCATGGTGGTGTCCAGCCTGAAATTCTGAATTTATCTGCTAGAACTTGTGAAGCTGCTGTAATTCTTGTGGGAGTCAGGGCTTTTCTCACAACTTCAGTTGCCATACCAGGGCAGTTACGTGGCAGCATCAAGGGGTTTTGAGGAGAGAATCCTGCTGACAGGAAGAACAGTCTGGAAATTTGACTGCTACAAGCAGCAAAAAGGCAAACTCACTACTTTGGTTGCAAAAAACCCAAATTTGTGCAGTCTCCAGATGCTTTTGGGACTTGTAGTAGCGTGGTTCTATATTTCCTCAAGCAAAGTCCTTCATGATTTTGTCTATCTCTGCATTCCACTCGCAATAGTGTTTTATTAGGAGTCTTAACTTCCACTGTTTTGTGTAGTTCCTAAAACATTGTTACTTGACACTTTTTTTTCTTTTTTTGACTTGGAAGTGGCCAATTAATGTGAGACCAGCATTTAAAATACCTGTAAAGTGTCTGAATTGGAGCAACTGTTGGTGCTGAACAGGCTGTGAAAGCACACAAGTTGAAACATTTCTCATAAGGTTCTTGGCTTCTTCCAGAAACGATTACACAATTCCAGGAAATTAAATGTAGCGTTTCTTCACCAAAATGAACTGGGTATAAATAATGGAAAACAAAGAGGAGGGGAAGTAGATGGGGAAGAAAAGTTGGGAGGGGAAGGGAGCACACACAGAAAAGAAGATTATGTCCTACCCTGGAATTTCAGAGGACGCACTGACCCTGGTCAGTATTATTAATATCTCTAAGCCCTGAGCTCTGTAGGCGTAGGGCACAACCTTACTCAGTAATTCAGGAAGTCCTTGTGTTTCCCTCTGTGTTTTTTCTATCAGACCTTAAAACTTTCAGCTTGGGCTCTCACCAAAGCTTCCATGTGATCCAGAAGCTTGTGTGACACGAGCATCAGCTCGGGGCACACGTCCCTGCCTGGGAATTTTGGCCGGGGGCTGGTGGCCAGTGCTGCAGTCAGGACTGTCACATTTACAGTCTGTCCTCTGCTGTATTCCAGCTGCAGCAGAGTTTTGTGATAATGAGGGAAACCTGTTGCTTTCTGATGTTTGAAATGGTGATATCTCATAATATGAGTATGAATTGATTATTGCTCTATTAAGCTTAAAACTTCAGGTGTGAGGGTCTCCTGTTTATCACTTTAGTTCTTTCATATCCCAGGAACACCTGAGACCTGCCCAGGGTTTGAGATCCCTTTCTGAGTTGTCAAACAGGCACGGAGGACAAACTTTTGAGACCACAGCTCAGTGTCCTGGCAGGTCACAGAGTGTTAGTGACTTAATCCAAGCTGCACCGTGGTGCCATTTGTTTTTGCTACTGTGTGCCAATGTAACCCTGTAAATAATCTGGGAAATGCAGAATCTGACTATTAATGATTACCAAGTATGTTTACATCACTTTTCAGCTGTTACAATTCCTAGACTTTGTCTTCAAGTTTTGTTAAAAGCTTTATTGCAGAAAAGAAGTATTAGGAAAGGTCATCTTGCTTAATCATAGAATGGTTTGGTTGGGAGGGATCTTAAAGATGATCCAGTTTCATCCCTTTGCCATTGGCAAGGACATTTTCAGATGCTAGAGCTTCCAGCAAGAGGCATGTTGGAAAAGCTTTGTCTGGTTGTAAATGCATGAGGTTTGCAAAAAACAATTCTTCCATTACGTGTTTTCAATAATTCTATGTCAGACACTCATGCTAAACCCTTAGCAGGGTTTTAGTATGCACATAGATGTTTTTAATACCTCCAGCATTCAGAAGGATCTTTAATGATTTGTTCAATAATTGATGGAGCTTTGGCATAATTTAGGCTTTTGTGAGAGATGGCAGGCAGATGAGTAGAATATATTTAGTTGTTTAGTTTAATCATCCCTAACTGTGAATTCTTTAGGTGAAGAGCAGAATGAAGGAATGGAACAAGTGAGAGAACCACTTGGAGAAAATTATCCCCTTAACTGAAAACTGGAGAAAGCCTTAATTAACCTATTAATTCATTGCTTAAGTGTCTGCAAAGTGTTTCCTGAGCAGTAACAGTCATTACCTTCCAGAATTGTGTGTGGTTATATGGACCTTTATATTTACATCTATTTCCCTGCTAGCCAATAGATTGAGTTTCTCAGCTCATTTCCCTCAGTCTTGGTGAGATAAAGCAGAAAACAGGAGCTGTCCTCCTCTTGTCTTCTTTTAAATACTGAAATCCTGTTTAATCTTTGATGCTAAATCCATATCTGTAGACACCAGTCAACTTTGACAGGTAGTAAGAAGAACCCTTTAATAGGGAAAACCACACTGAAAGTGTTTGGATTTTGTCACCAGTTATATAAAATTGCTGGGCTCTTTCTGATGTAACCAGAAATTTATTTAAGCTGAAGTCCTGGCTTTTAACTGGAAATCAGTTCTATTGCTCACTTACTTAAAAAACAAACAAGCTAAAACTCCCTTAATTCCAGGTCTTTGCTAGGGTACAAGTTGATAGAAGGGTTAGGAATTGAATATCATTTCAGAGAAAAAAGGTGTTTGGAGTCTAAACTGTAAAAATGATAAGTATTGGGTACTTCTGAACTAGAAACAAAACGAGTGCAGCTTGGGGTTTTCCATGAAAAACAGACCAGAAAAATCCTATTGTGTGTGTTTACCCAACCTTGTAATAACATGTTACGATACACTGCTTTTCCTGATCATGGCAAAGGTGTTTATGTAGCAAAATGAATTTGATTACAATATTTTTGTGTGTAATAGACTTTTTTTTTTTTATCCACCAGGCAATCAGCTCAAAAGGTCACCACAGTATCTCTTTCACATTATCCAGAAGCCAGACAGTTATAGTGGAATATATTCATGATAAAGATACGGACATGTTTCAGGTAAGGCTCTAAAATACTTGGATTGTTTTTTAAAAGCAACATAAGAAACCCCAGTTCTGCATTGTCCTCTGGGTATTCTCTGTGACCTGTGGGATTTCCACAGTCTGACCCAGCTACATTAATGTGGGAGCACTTAGAAATTTTATATTATTCTGCTCTTTGCATACCCACACCAGCATCTGTTAATATTTTTACTGACTTACTCCTTTAATTGTACTCTGCCTTTTCTCCAAAGACAAGCAGTGCTGGAGAGAAATGTGTGCTCTCTTTGGATTCATGAATGGGCACAGAATTACACCCACCACCCTCCAGTTAATCACGTAGCTGGAGTAAAAAGGAAGTGGAAGGAGGAAGATGAAAGGAGCTGTGCAGTAGGGGAGACAAACCAGAGATAAATGATAAACTGGTCCTGAGGGATGTGCAGATCTCTCAGGTGGTGTAGGGGACTGGGCTGAGTTTCCCATCTGTTGTCCAACACGTGCTCAGTGTCTGCATTTGTGTTTTTCTGGGAATTTAACATTCAAGCAACCTGAGTGATTTTCTTGTGCCATTGTTATTTTTACATATAATAAGACAGAGAAGAAATTCTGTGCAAACTTAGACTTCAAACTTGGGGAACACAAACATGCCAAACAACCTTTTTCATTCTATGTTATTCAGTGTTATCTTTGACCTCTAATTAGAGCGTCTCACCAGGAATTGTTATCCCTCCTCATTCAGCCTTTCATATTTAGAAGGGTCAGCAGTTGAGTGCTGTTGACAGAGAGGAAATAACTCTTTGGAGATGTTGCTTCTCTTGACTTCTGTGCTTTGCTTTATATTAAATTTTCCCAGTGTGACCGAAACTATTAGGTCCAAATAGGAATTGATTAAAACCCAGTCTTATTAATTTACTTCAGAATGAAGGTTTGAACAGCCAGGGTGAACTGAAATAAGTTTTTTTATGCTGACCAGTGAAAGAAAAATGTAACCCATCTATTAGGGTTACTGTGTGATGCTTGTTTAGCTCTTGAGTAGCTACAGTACAGTTTTTTTCCTGTATATAAATTTTGAAAAGCCAGTTTTGAATGCTGGATTTTTTCCTTTTCTTGAGTACAGTAAAAAAAAAATGAATAAAGAGTTGCAGAACAGCTGCTTTTTCTGGGCATACTGCATAGACATCTATTGCATAATGTCCTAGTGGTGGGTACAGGTTTTTGGGGTGGGGGGATAAGACACCTCTTCAGTCTTGGGATGTGTGGGGGGTCCTGCTGTGACTGGATCCCACTGTGACCTCGAGTGCTGTGTCCTGCTTTGTGTTTCTGCTCTGGGGCTGTTTCCTGAGGACTGCACTCTGTGCACTGGCCTGCAGGGGCTGATGGCTGGGGAGAGTGGAAACAGGAGTGTTCTTGTGAACTGTGGCAATAATTCCCCACTGAAGCAGCTGCCAGAGCAGTTGCAAGAGGTTTCCATTATTTGTATGAGCCATTAGGTTTTAACTGTTCTCATGAATCTGTTGGAGAAAAGTTACTTGAGGATGTTAGGTGCAGCCCAGTAGTACCTGATGACAAAAATTCATGTCTGTTGATCCACAGAGTAGAATTTCATTGTTGCTCAGGCATCACTTAGTCTGACAATCCTTGGAGTTCGATGTTTTCTTTTCAAATGTGTGTTCTTGGCTTGTGTAGGATGTGGAAGTTGAAAAGGGAGGATAATTCCTGGACCACAGGATTATCCTGAGCCTTGAAGCCCCACTTTGACTGCAGTTAACGTGTATTATCCTGGGCAAATCACATGGCTTTTTGTTCTTTATTCCCACTGTGCTTCTTGAGCTGTTGTTCTGTTGTGTTGTTCATTTGTAGTTTTGTTTTTTGGGGTTTTTAAATGTAGCTTTATTATGAAATCTGTGTCCAAATGCTGCTATGCACTTTTGTTTTAGTGACATCCAGGTCAGATTTCTTCATTTAATTACAAAAGGAATGTGTAAATGTGTGTTCCTCTGGCATCTCCCAGACTCTATATGCTCCAGCATCCGTGTGCTGCTATAAATGAAGATTTTCTTCAGAGTTTAACCATTCTGGTGATATGGTGTATTAGGTGAAGTTGAACCTGTTCCTTCATGGTTTGATGGAGGGAGAATGGGTTGATTATATCTGTTCATGCCACTACAAAGAACCAAAATGTACAGCTCCTACCCTAAATAACTACAAGTTTATATAAGAAGCAGGTACATTCAATACAAAGCATTGATTTTTTTTTTGTGCAGAATGACCCTTCAGAAGATACAGACTCCAATTCTCACTCTCACCAGAGTGAAATTCTATTGAAGCCCAAGAAACTGCAGCTGTTAAACTCTGTGCTGGCAGGATTTGCCTTGTCAGGAGCAGTGTTTTACTGACAGCAGACAGCAGCAAACCCAGGGACTGCCTGCCTCTCACACAGCTTTTAACAACCTGCCTGCAGAGGACACAGCACTCACTGCCTCTGCAGCACCTGGCACATTTATGGGCTCTGGTTGGAAGTATCTTAGGGAAATCATAGACACAGTTAACAAGGAGGGTCCTAAAATACAGCCTGAAATTTTTTAGAATGAAGAAAGTCTTCTGTGCTATGGAGGAAAATGGGAGAAAAATGAATAATGAAGTGTGTAGCAGCTCTGAATAATGAACTTGGTTTGTAGTGACTGTAGTCTGACTGCAGCAGCAGATGAGTTGAAGGTTTTGGAGGGTGGATGTTGATAGCATCAAGTTTTTAATTTATTCTTAGGCACTTGCTTTTCAGGCAATCTCAAAGCCAAATTTTTTATTTGATACAGAGGTTGAGAAAATTGCCAGATTTTGAAGGCCACTTCTTCAAATAAATTCAAATGCTGAGAATTAGCACAATACATGAGACTGATCCTCCATAAGGCTTTCTCAACTGGAAAAGGGAAGAAAACCAAATAGTTAAAATACTTAATTTTGCATAGACATTCTTGTGACATAGATAAGTACTAAAGTGTTTATGTAAAATACTACATATCATTCTAGAGATTTAAAAAAGCACATAGATGCATTGTTTATAGGTCTTAATGGTTATATCCAAACAAATCTGAATTTCATGGTGAGTGATTAGTGTGATGTAAGAAAGGCTGGGAGCACACACTTGTGTGCTTTGTCATCCTTTAAGGAATAATGAGGCAATTTTTTCTCTAATTGCATCTAAAAGCTTTGAGAGAATGATCTATTTCAGAGACTGCAAGAGGCAGAAACTTGTTGTGAGCAAATTAATTTCATATTTGTTATTGACTGTCTTTTGAGAGACTCCACATGCAGATAGAGAATAGTCAGAAGTTATTCATGAGGTTCCTGCTGCTGCTGCTCAGTGCTGCCTCTTAGCAGGAATTGCTTTGGATGGGAAATAGAAGCCTGGTAGAAATAATACTGTAAAAGAAGGAAGAATATTGCTTTGTAAGATTTAGCTTCAAGTTGTCAAGTTATATAAATCAGAAATATCCCATATTAAATAGTTTCTAAACTCTGTCTCCTGGGTATTCTAGTAGATACTTTCTGTGAGAAATTGAAATGTACACTTTTGATTAGGCCTTGTTGAGTATTTCCTGTGCAGGGAGCTCATCTCATTTTCTGCTTGTGCTGAGCCCTGTGATTTGGAGGCAGTAACTGGACATGTCATTGGAGATGTGAATTCTGACATGTGTTAGAGTGAAACCCTGCAAAGCAGAGCTTGAAGCAGGAGTCCAGCAGAGATCCCTGCACTATTTCCATCAATCCTGTTGTGACAAGGCTTAGGTGTGGATAATATTAATTTTCTTGACTCTTGAACAATGTTTCTTTAAAGCAGGTTTAGTTTGCAGAGATGTTTGTTAATGATGGAAGCATACATGGCTCCCCAGAGCTGGCTTTCAAGAGCAAGATCTGAGCAGAGTGGAACTTTTGGGGGGACAATGAGATCACATTTAATAAGGAGGTTATTTAATATCAATGTAGATACCTGATACTGAAGGTGGTTTCATGTGAAGAGTATTCCTAATTCTGTTTGATCACAAGGTGTCTGTAAAATTAATATTCTGTTCCACTTCTTGTTCCTCAGCTCCACTTTCCCAGTTAAGCTCAAAGTTGGTGTAACACTAATTTGCCTGTGGAAATATTGATAAAGCCTCACTGTCTGTCTGGCAGTCAGATCCATCCATGTAATCATGAAGTTCTCTGCCCCAGATGTTTCCAGATTTAGAATTAAAATTTTTAGCTGACAAGATAGAAAAATCTGTGTTTCATTTCTGCTCAACTCAAGGAGGTTTTTTAATTCTGTTAGTCATGCATGTGCATGATTAGGAATAAATTTCATCATATGGTGGGTTTTGCCTGAAAACTCTTGTTTCTGGGACTACAAATCCAGAAAACATGGAGGTGGGTAGCTCTGTGTTATGACATATAGAAATAACAAGTTCTGGGTCTTAAAAAAGTCCTTTATTTTCATAGCAAATGTATTTGGAACTGGAAAACGTGAATAAAACTCATCAATCCAAGCTAGTCTTTTCTCAACTGACAGAATGTAGTGGCAAGCAATTTGCTGTGGTTGGATGAGGAAATAGCAAGGTGGTAATACTTTTTTTGGTGACAATACTCTTATCAAACAGATCAGCTGTGTTGATTTATTTCAAGCAAGCATGAACATCCCTGGTGGTAAGCAAAAATTTGTCATTCCATGTCTGTGATGTATTTCTACCTAGGACAAATGTTAGACATTTTAGTCTCTGGATTTTGCCATCCAGAAATTCAGTAGATGGAAATGTTAACCTGGCAAGACTGTATCCTCTATGCTTCATATTCCTGTGGTCATTTCTAGTTATACCAATATCTTAATTTTTTTGCAGGTTGGGAGGTCTACAGAAAGCCCTATAGACTTTGTAGTAACAGATACTATTTCAGGAAATCAAAATAATGATGAAGCCCAGATTACCCAGAGCACCATATCCCGATTTGCCTGCAGGATTGTTTGTGACAGGAACCCACCATACACAGCAAGGATCTTTGCAGCTGGATTTGACTCATCTAAAAATATATTTCTTGGTGTAAGTACTGCTAATAATGATGTTATGAGCAAGCTCTGCTTTATATTCTGTTACTTCCAAGCCCCCAACTCATCTAAAAATATATATCTTGGTGTAAGTACTGCTAATAATGATGTTATGAGCAAGCTCTGGTTTATATTCTGTTACTTCCAAGCCCCCAAATCTCCTTGTACCAGTTGCTAACTTGTGCTGTCACTAGACTTTTATTGCTTTAATGCACCAGCTGCAGCTTTAAGTAGAAACTGCAGTTTTATGTGCCTGAGTTATCACCAGCAGAGACTCACGGTCATAATTGTCTTTCAACAAGGAAGCTGCACTTTAGTAACTGTTAGTGGGTTTTCTTTAGGTTGCTTTGATGTATTTCTGATAGTCACTGTGGCTGTCACACGTAGGAAAAAGCAGCCAAGTGGAAAAACCCCGATGGCCACATGGATGGATTGACAACCAACGGGGTGCTGGTCATGCATCCCAAGGGAGGCTTCACGGAGGAGTCCAAGCCCGGGGTGTGGCGGGAGATCTCCGTCTGCGGGGACGTGTACACGCTCCGGGAGACCAGGTCTGCTCAGCAGAGGGGCAAACTGGTAAGTGGGAAGAAAATCAGTCAAGGGATACTTGTTTTCTTGGCTTTGAATGGAGGCAGGTCCAGGGTGGTGACTTTCCCTGAGTTGTGGGCGCTGCAAGCATCTAAATCTGTGTGTTAGAGCAGGTTTTGCACTGCTGTTCTCTTGCTGATTGTGTGGGAGAACACTCATAACTTTCTGCTAATGCCACTTTTCCAACTGGAGTAGCACAGAGTGTAAAAGCTACGTAAACTCTGCTCTGGAATCTCCATCTCTGAAATGTTCTCCTGGGATATGGGGATGTCTGGAAGTTGCTGCATGTTTTGCAGTACTGCCAGAGGAATCCATTGCTTTTGTGCAAAAGCAGTTTGGGTGAGGCAGCTTCTGCTTGATTTACCTGCCACTGGGAAGATAAGAGCAGCCCTGGAAGTATATTCCTGTTTTCTCCTGTGAGGCAGGACAGGCTTTACCTTTTCCCAGAAGTGAGAGATTTTAGCTGCCAGGGACCTGTGACACATAAAACCAGGAGAGAAGTTCAGTGAGCTGACTTTGTGACTCTGCCATTGGCTTTGCAGAAAGCTGACTGCTGGAAGAGTTAGGGGAATGGAGTTGGGCTGTTCTGCTTTCAGCAGACACACCCTGCAGGACATAAATTGCTTTGTCACACTGATGGTGGCAGGCAGATGTTGCCTGGGGACCTGGACAGATGATGTGGCAATTGCAACCTTTATACGTGGTTAGCAAACCACTTTTTAATGCTGCTAAAGAGAGGCACAGCAAAACAAATGAATCCCCCTCCCTGCATCCAAAATGAGTTGAATTCTCATTTAAATAAAATTGCATGGCACACTGGTATTGATGTGATCAGTATTTGTTGATTGGGTTCATAAAACCAAATGCAGGCTGTATAATGAATTGAACACGTTGCATATGAGGGAGCTTTTTGCTTTGCTGTTTGTGAAGGAATTATCTGAAAAGAGCATCAGATCAAGGCTTCTCTCATCTCTACTTGAAACACTGCATTTTCCTGCTGGAATTACTTTGCACTGGTGACCTCTTATCTGTAGTCTGTGTTGTACCACTGAGGTGTTTTGTGCAAGGATGATCCACAGTTAATCTGTGAGTTTAAACTGGATTAAAATGTAAATGCTGAATTGGTTGTCATTCATAGTATTCTTAGGCAGATGTGATAATTTCATGTGACCTACTTAATGTATTTGTTTGTATTTGGCTGTTTGTTCTGCATTAGTGGTATTTTCAGCACACTTTCTGTGCATAAAGCCAGGCAGTAGGTCTGTTTTTCTCTTTAATTTTATAAAGAGCCTTTAAAATATATATTTCTATGCATAAAGCCAAGGCAGTAGGTCTGTTTTTCTCTTTAATTTTATAAAGAGCCTTTTAAATACATATTCATCATTAATGAACTGATACCAAAAGCACGGGTTGCTTATATGTTTGTGACATTAAAATAAGGAATATTTCACTCAAGTACAATGTGTGTTGGGCATAATCCCTTGAAAATGTTTCAAGTACCTGCTTTTAATCAGAGAGGAGCCTTTAGGCAGTGCACACTGGGGCTGTGTTTGCTTGGAATAACTCATTAAATAAAAGGCCTAATGAGTGGGGTGGGTAATTGTTCATAAGCTGAGCCTGTGCAGCTTCAAATTTTTCAGCTGGTAATTCTGTCTGCTGCAGTGCTAAGCCATGCAGGTACCTGTGCTGCTGCTGAGGCACACTGGGAGCTCCTGCTTCTGCAAGATGCTTGACCCTTGCCACAACCCCAGAAAAAAATGGTATCTGAAAGGCAGGACAGCTGGCCTGTGCTGGGTGGCAGTTCTTACTACAAAAATGGGGTTTTTTGACTGTTTTTCTTACTGTGTGAGCAGCTTCTGTCAGTCTGTGTGAGCAAAGAATTCCAGGAGAGAATCTGCTAATGCAGCCCTCAGGGAATGGCACGTGTTTTCCTCAGTCCATCAGGACTTACTGAAATACGACAAAGGCACAGAGAATCAATATTGGAGTAAAAAAAAAGCATGCTCAGGGGCCCAAAGACTGTGTATAATAATTTGTATTGCAACTGCAAATGCAAATCCCCTGTACAAGCACAGAATAAGAGACGGGTGCTCATTATAATCCTGGATGTAGGTTAGGAGGTGAGGTGGATTGAGGACAACAATAAGACAAAATGAAGCAGCATCTTGGGAGGTTAACACTGAGAAAGGCAACGTGGTGTCTGTAAAAGCTCTCAGGCTAAACAGCTTCCCCTTGTGTCTGCCCTGCCACTGATTTATTAAAATATGAATATCTATCTAATATCGATATTCAGCTGGGATGGACAAAAGTCTCTCTGACAGGTGAAGTTAGAAAGTGAATGTTTATTATGTGGCCATTATATTTATTTATACTGGCCAGACAGTGCATGGGATAATTCCCTAATATGCACTGTAAAGTTCACAGGTAAGTACAAAGTCTTTCATTCACACAAGTGTTGAATACCCAAAGTACAAATGCATATTCATATCCCTGTCTCCTCCTCCTCTCCGCTTTGTATGCTAATCTGCAGAAAGGCTATTAAGCATGCATGTTTTGTTCTTCAAAATGAGTCTGGGGTCTGTTCTGGGCTGGGGTCACTAGAAATGAGGAAATAAAATGGCTCTTCCTCATTCTGACCTTTTCACCTTTTCAATGCATGTGTGAGAAGCTAATCTTTGGAAAACTTCTGCTTTCTCATGCCTCAGTAGACAGGATGTCTGCAGTTATCTTGTGTCCTTGGGATATTTACCACATTTTGTTTTTCATTTACAAGCACAGCTAACATAGACCCAAAACTGACAAGCAAGCGAGTTACTTGGTCCCAGATAGCTCATCTAAAATCACCTTCCATTAACTCTTTACTTACTTCAGCAACCACAGCCTTTAATTTTCCAAAAAAAAAACCAAAAAACCAAAACCCCTTATTTTTTCAAAACTGTTATCTCACCACCAGGTAGAAAACGAGACCAACATCCTGCAGGACGGCTCCCTGATCGACCTGTGCGGGGCCACGCTGCTGTGGCGAACGGCGGACGGACTCCTGCACACGCCGACGCAGAAACACATCGAGGCGCTGCGGCAGGAGATCAACGCCGCCAGGCCCCAGTGCCCCGTGGGCCTGAACACCTTGGCCTTCCCCAGCATCAACCGCAAGGACGTGGTGGAGGAGAAGCAGCCTTGGGCCTACCTCAGCTGCGGCCACGTGCACGGCTACCACAACTGGGGCCACCGCAGCGACACGGAAGCCAACGAGCGCGAGTGCCCCATGTGCAGAACCGTTGGCCCCTACGTGCCTCTGTGGCTGGGCTGCGAGGCCGGGTTTTACGTGGACGCCGGGCCCCCCACGCACGCTTTCAGCCCCTGTGGACACGTGTGCTCCGAGAAATCGGCCAAGTATTGGTCCCAGATCCCGCTGCCTCACGGGACTCACGCGTTCCACGCCGCCTGCCCGTTCTGCGCCACGCAGCTCTCCGGGGAGCACAACTGCGTCAAGCTCATCTTTCAGGGCCCCATCGACTGAGGGATCGCTTGGCAATGGCCACAATAAAAGTTTTCTTTGACGGTTTACTGTGAAGATTTTTGCCACTAATTCCTAGATTTTACCTTTTTTTATAATGTTATTAATAGGAGCGGTAGGGTGGGGATGGGGGGAAGAGATGAGAGAATTGGAGGGACTCTGGTGGGATTGGGATACATTGATACCTGGAACTTGACAGATATCAGTGGTGTTGCATGCTCAAAAGCAGCATATTCATGGAGTCTTCTTGGTCAAATTGTAGTATATTTGTAATCTTTTTATTAGTACCCTGGATGAGAAAAAGGTGTCTTAAATGATTTTTTTAAGCTAAGATTTTTTAATGGAAAGGTTTTTTCTTCTAAACTTTGACAAGCCTTTAAAACCTATTTTTCAAATCTAGAAGGAACATACAGAATGTAACTGTCTTTAATTTGCAATATGATTTAACTTGAATAGTTTCTCAAGGAGCAAATACAGAATGTGTGGACAACCATAGGTGAATGTTCACTAGAGATAATTGGATATGTAAGAGAAAAATTAGCTGCCTAAAGTGTAGAGGATAAAAGCTATTAAAATATCTATTATGGTATAACACAGCTGGCCAAAAAGGCATCAAAGATTACTTGAAACTGAGGAAATCCTGTTTGCATTGATTTCCTTTCAGTGTAATAGATATTCACTGGCTATTAAGTATGGGAGATGGCTGATTATTTTTTGTCTTTTGTTGCTTTGTTTTTTTTTCCATTTAACCTGCATCTGGTGAAACCACTTTACTCTTTTCCATACTTAGCTCTGGGGTTTACGCTGATGTTCTCTGGATGTGTAGTCTGGCCTTTTTATTTCTGCTTTGCTCACCCTCAGTGCTCCTTACCCAGGACCTTTGGGTGAGGGGAGGCCACAGATTCCCAAAATGATTTGGGTTGGAAGGAACCTTAAAGTTCATCAGTTCCAACCCCCTGCTATGGGCAGGGACAGCTCCCACTGTCCCAGGCTGCTCCAAGCCCCATCCAGCCTGGCCTTGGACACTGCCAGGGATCCAGGGGCAGCCCCAGCTGCTCTGGGCACCCTGATGGAGCCAGAGACGTGTCCAGGCTTCACTGCAGGGATGAAGGGGTGGTGCCACAGCACGAGACAAGGTTTAGTACAGCTGGTACAGAACTTATTTACAAAAACCTGAATTCAGGAAAGCACTTAGTCTGTATTTAAATATAAGCCCATGGCTGGGATTGTTTAGATTTTCAAGAGCTTCAGTGCATTGTGGTTATTTGCTGTTACATTTTGAAATAAAAGCAATTTAAAATAAGTTATTTTTTTAAACTCACTTTAAAGCATTTTCACTAGAAGGGAGAGCATCATTTCCAGTTCAGCTGAGCGTTTTTGTTCGCTTCTCAACTTGCTGCCATCTGTCACCTTTTCTTTTGCAGACTGAGTTGTGTTTGTATCTCCTTTTTTCCCCCCAAATGTTTGCAAATCAAACAACGTTCAAATGTAATCAAATCTATGCACCAGGGTGGTACATCTGAAGTGGATCACTTGAAATTCGTGACTTTTTAAGAGAGCTGATAAATGTTTACTACAGAAATAATTAAATCAGAATTTCATATGAGGTGTACCCTGCCCACTGTAAGGCTCATTTCATGCAGAATGATAACTCATGATCTTTTTTATTTTTTTTTTCTTTATGCTTTCTGTACTCTTGGTATCTGAGGTATCAATCTATCCAGGTTTAAAAAAAAGAAAATTTGGGAGAAATCTGTAACATCTCTAGATGAAATTGATCATTCAAGCTCTGTTCTGTTTAATCAACTATAGCTTTTTGCTATATTTGTGCCCTTTGTATAAATATATAATTTATATGATTTTAATATATTCTGTATATATATACTTGAATTGGCCTGTTCATATTTTGGTTGTAAAATTGTTTTATAGTTAACCTTATAAACATTTTACATGTCCCTTGCCAGTGGTGATGGGATGGACTTTGTCTGCTGCTGTTTTTAACATAATTTTGCTGTATACATGTTCAGCATTTTAATAATTTGAAAATAGCTTTACTTTTCTTTTTATGCTTTTGCTGTCAAAGAAAAATGTATATAACTCTGCAGCATTTTTTTTCTAAAAGCCCCAGACTGTACAGTTTTTGTCCCACTCAGTGATTGGAAACAGGATAAACCTTGTTAACCTACAACTATATGCTTCTTCTTAGTGCCTTTTCAGAGAGATCCTCTTGTGATTCCATTTTCCAAGTCCTTACTCCCACAAGGCAGCCTTGTGGCTCATCTCCACGGAGAGTGGCAGCGCAGCCAGAGGGGGAAGAAACACCTTTGGCCTTCAGTTCCGGACGTGGAGGTGCCTCTTCCTCGCTCCTGAGCCCGTGCAGGTTCCTCAGGTCACTCCTGGTTAGCAGATACCTCATGTGGGAGAGGCTCCCCTCCCTGCTGGACTCTGGAAATCCTCAGCTGCTCCTCGCCGGAGTCGCTCCGGACACGCCTGCGGGAGCTGCTCCTGCCTGGAGCTCCGTGTGCGGCATTCCCGGCTCAGGGCAGCCCCGGGGCTGAGCTGAGCACATGGTGGTGTCTCCTGTGAGCCCCATGGATTCACACACCTCCCTCCTCCCCCAGCTGCTTTGCTCCTTCCCTTCGCTGGTGCAGTTTAATTGCTGCTTCAGGGCTTCATATCCCTTCCCGTTCCCTGTGGAAAGTGAATGTACGGTGTTGGAAGAATCCTCACTGGAAACACAGCACTCCATCAGACACACATCACTGGTGTGTTTGGCTTGTGTGAAGCAGAGCACTGGATAATGGTTTGTATCCAAGGGAAGTGTCTGTTTGAAACTGTTTAAACAAGACTTTTTTTTCTTTTATTTTTGCTGTTGGCAGTTCTGTATAACACAAGGAAAACTCTGAGAATCCCGGAATGGTAGAGGCTGGAAGTGATCACAGGGGCTCATTTGGTCCTACCTCCCTGCTCCAGAGGAGCCATCGTGGAGCACAGGGCACAGGGTTGTGCCCAGACAGCTCTGAAGTGTCCCCAGGGAGGGAGACTTCACACCCCTCTGGTCTCTGTTGAAGGCTCAGTCACTGCACAGGGAAGTTCTTCCTCTTGTCACACAGGGCAGAGCTTGGTCCATCCTCCTGGCACCCCCTTTAGATATTTATACACTTTGATGAGGTCCTCTCTGTTGTCTTTTTTTGGGGCTGAACATGCCCAGCTCCTTCAGCCTTTCCTCCTGAGAGAGGCTCCACTCCCTCCATCCTTGGGAGGGATTTGATCTCTGCTGCTCCAGCATCTCCGTGTCCCTCCTGTCCTGAGGAGCCCAGAACTGGGCACAGCACTCTGGGTGTGCCTCAGCAGGGCTGAGCAGAGGGGCAGGATTCTTTCCTGGGAAGTAATTTCCCAAGGTTTGTGTGGAATTCAGGGACTTTGCTGTTCAAATCTAGGGTCAGTCCCACAGAGGTGGATTTGCTAGGGAGGCAGAAGAGTTTGTCAGATGGTTTTCCTCACACCCTGCTCAAGTGATGGAGCATTCAGCTCTTAGCCCTCACCTTCCCTCAGCTCCATAAACATCTGCTCTGGCACCTTGACAGGAAAAGGGAGTTGGATAAATAAAAGTGGAGTCAGTAAACTTGAGAACCACCCTCAAGTTTATTCATTATTTCAGTGTTAATGATGTTCCTTACATCCCATTTCCAATGCTGGCAATGTATTCCATAAGGATTTTTTTATCACCTGTTAAGTGTTTCTGTTTGCCTCATAAGCAGCTTTGACCACATAACTTAGAACTAAAAGTATTTTTCTAGTCTGAGTTTCTTTGGGTTTTTTTGTAAAGATTGTATCTGTCATATCCTTGCATGCTGAAGCTGGAACACTTCCCTTTTTGCTGGCAGCTTTTTGGGAGAGTGCTGAAGTCTAAAAATGAGTGCTGAACGCTGTTCTTACTAGGAATTGTTGTCCAGTTGTACAGGAGAGTTCACATGAGTCTTTTACTTACCAGTTTTTTTCAAATATGGTCATTTTGTGCATCAAGGTGCAGTCATAGTGCTGTACAGGCTGAGTAATTAAAGAAGAATCTTTTTTTTCCATTGTGAGAGTGGGAATAGGAATCAGAAGAGATGAAAGCCATGGCTGAGCTGGTTCCAGTAGGGACAGATCCACCTTGAAGCAAAGGCATGCCAGGAACTGCTTGGAAATGTGACTGGAGCTGTTCCTGCTTTCAGACCTCATCCCTGCTCTGAAAAGGATTCTCCTCAGTTAGGAAATTCTGAGTTGCCATGGAAAGCCTGTGACCTTCCCACCTCCTTGGTATTTTAATGGTACTTCCTGGAATTTGAGGGTTTGGCTTCAGAGCCTGAGCGAGGAGCCAGAGATGCTGAGTTTGTCATTGTGAGAAACTGCAATGGAACTGTGAACAGTACTTAATTATAATTATTTCACTGCTCACACCACTCAAAGGAAATCTGGTTTGGCTGTGGTCACTCTCCCTTTAGTGCTCTAGCTGGTGACTTCCTCACCATTTTTTCATTCTGGAAGTGGAAGGAAACTTCTCCAAGACCATCATATTTCTATTCCTCCATCCCATAGTCTTGACACTTTGCTGGGGTTGGAGAACCATTTGTAGGGACCTGGCTGTGGTGAGGATTGGCAGGTATTTAAATCCATTTTTAGCCTGGGAGGAAAACTAACCTTAAATCCATTTTTAGCCTGGTAGGAAAACCCTCCTCAGTTTTTCACCCTCCTGCGGGTCCTTGGCTCCTCGTTTTCTATTTAGCCATGCAGTTGCAGGTACACAAATAAATACAGCTTGGAAGGAAAACAAGCAAAACACAATCTGGGGTTGCAGTGTCTTTTTACAGATTTTTCTCATTATTCTGGGTTTTCTAAGCACTTGTCACCAGTCTGCACACTCGGTGTTGTGAGTAAAAGGACAAATGTAGAAGGTAAGGCTGGTTTGGGGGGGTAGGGGGTGGAGAGGGGATAGTTTCTAGGATGGAGTCACAGGGGCTCTGCAGACTGTGCCCCACTGAGTGCAGTGGGCACTGGATTTTGGAGGAGCAGGGAATGACCCTGGATGGGCAGTGAAGATGGAGCTTTACTGTCTGTGCTGCTCAGTTTTCATTTATGGGCAGCAGGGCGAAATTAGGAGCTGCTTGGACACACAAACACCAGGAAAAACCCCAGTGTCTGTGCAGATTCCCTCTCTAGGGGCATATTTTTACTTCCCTGCTGGGCAAGCCAGTCTCCAAAGTCACCTGAAGTCCCTCCTGCTGCTGTGCTGGGGATTAGGGATGGGAATGGCTCTGCTCTTGGGCTGCATCCACAGAGGAGAGCCCTTGGAAGGCAGCACAGCTGCAGGAAAAGCCTCTCCCACAGCAGTGGAGCTGTGTGATGGAGGGGTGATGTTTACCTTAAAACAGTGTGAGCAGCTGTTCAACTTCTGGGTATATTTGTAAAATTGGTCTTTTTATACGCCGTGTGAAATGGACTGGAATAATTTCTTTTGCTGTTGTACCTGTGGAAGTACAAGCCATTTTACAGGAAAAAAAGATATAAAACAAAATTAAAATATTATCTCAGTATTGTCACTGACTCCTTCAGTTTATTTTCCCTGCTGGTTGGTTGTCAGAACTTGACTTTGATTTGCAAAAAACCGTATAAACAACTTCGAAAATAAATGGTTTCTTTTACTCTTTTTATCCCCTTCCTACTCAGCAAACAAAACCCAAAGCCTTTGATTGAGGATTCTTAAATATTGGAGGTAGTGGAGCATATTCAGGTGTGACTGCCCTGGAATTTCAGTTAATTCCCTTCCCTGATTTTTAAATTGAATCGTTTGTTTTCAGTGCCAGCTGCCTTCTTGCAGTGTTAACGTAATTACTAAATAAAAACAATTTCCAGGAATAATATGCTTTGTGACTCTTAAAATTAATTTCTATAATGGGAATTCAGTGGTTTGTTTTCCAGCTGTGTATTCTGGATCTCTTTTATGCAAGTGGCCCCTGTGAGTACAGGAGAGCTTCATTTTTTTTTTAAAAGGAGCTAAAATGAATTGTCAGCTTTTTTTGGGATTTGGAAAAAAAAGTGTTGGCGTGAGCACAGGGAAAGGAAATAAGGATATCTGCAGTGTTTTCTAGATGTGGTCACCTGCCAGCTGGCTCTTGTGCTTCCATGGAAGTCAAGGGTGCTAAATCCTTTCCAGGGAAGATGCTCCTGGGTGAGCTGGAAGCTTTGGGGATGTTTGGGAGTAACTGTGCCTCCCTCCCAGCAGAAGAGTGAACCCTTTTTCCTGTGGGGTTGCTCTGTCCAGCTTCAGGACACTGTAAATGCACTCCTGGTGGCACAGATGTGGTCCTGGTGGATCCCTGGGCAGGAGTTGTGTGCCTGGAGAAAGGCAGTGCGCAGGGGAGCGAGGCCTGCTTTAGGGCTGTGGGTTGGGGGTTGGCATGAGATGATTTTTAAGGTCCTTTCCAACTCAAACTGTCCTGGGATTCTAAGGCAGCCTCAGAGCTGTTCAGCTGGGAACCTGGCTGAGGGAGAAGTTGCTGCTGCTCCTCAGGGGAGGGGAAGAGCCTCAGGGCAGGAGCAAAGGCTGAGAGGGAGGAACAAGGAGAGTTCAGAGCTGAGATGGGGCTGCTGTAGCCCCAGCCTGGGGAGAGGCCTTAGGGAATCATTCATCCCATTCCCCACCCTGCCATGGGCAGGGACACCTGCCACTGTCCCAGGCTGCTCCAAGCCCTGTCCAAGCTGCCCTTGGGCACTTCCAGGGATCCAGGGGCAGCCACAGCTGCTCTGGGCTCCCTGTGCCAGGGCCTCCCCACCCTCACAGGCAAGAATTTCTTCCCAATATCCCATCTAACCCTGTCTTGTCAGTTTGCAACCATTTCCCCTTGTCCTGTCTTTCCATCCCTTGTTCCCAGTCCCTCCCCAGCCCTCCTGGAGCCCCTTTAGGCCCTGGAAAGGGCTCTGATGTTTCCTTGGAGCCATCTCTTCTCCAGGTGAGCTCCCCCAGCTCTCCCAGCCTGGCTCTGGAGCAGCAGAAGTGTCCTGGATCATATCCTAAAGCAATCCTCAGTACCCCTCAGGACTGACCCTCTGTGAGCTTGTTATGCAGATTGTGTGGATTTTGTATCAATTCTGTCACAAGTTTGTTTTTTAATTGAAACCTTCAGCTTTCAGCCTTATTTCCATTTATTTTATGCAAGACAGCAGGACCACACATCATCCTAATGATCCCATTCCCTTGCTGCTTTTCTCCCCATCCCTCCAGCTCCCTGATTAAAGATGCTGTGGTCTTTTTTTCACTGCCCTCTGAAGGGAACATCAATTCCTATCTGTGTTACCTGGCTGTAAAATTTCACTATTTTCTGCAGCTTGTGCTGCTGGGAAATCATCTTTGTGAGAGGTTTCCAGGGCGTCTGTGACTCCTGCTTTTCTTTGCCTTTCAAGGCATGGCTGTTTGGATGCATATTTTTAGGAGGGACTTAAGAAATCTCTTTCATGTAAAACTAAGGCAGACAGAAGTTTGACAGAGGAGTCTGAGCCTGATAGTTCTTATCCACTCACTGAAAACTCCTGTCTGAAGACAGGCTTGAGATGAGAAAAGACTTCACAGCAGAAAGGAATTCAGTAGAACCCCAGTTATATCAGGGCTTAAAATCCTAGATGGGCCTGTAAATGAATAATTTTATATGCAAAGAAATACTCTTTGGGGAGTATTGGCCTTTAATTGTGTGTTTTTATAGGAGACTGCAAGTCCTGGCCTTTGAACTGAGCCAAAATCTGCTAATTCTGGTAGGAATTATCCTCTGCAAGGACAGAAAGGGAGCCAGGGAGCAGAAATGGGATGTGCTGCTGCCCTTGCTGGTGGGTTTTGCGTTTCCCCAGGGATGGTCTCTGTGTCCCTGCCAGGCTGCTGGGATCCAGCTGTGCCAGCAGGGACAGGAGGCACAGCCTGGGGGACAGGATTTGGGCCAAGGTGCCTGTTGAGCAAAGGCCACAAATCCAGCTCAGCTGGGCATTGCAGGGAGCAACATCTGGCACATCTTGGGTCCGTGGAGCATCCCCTCCCCTCTTTATTTCTCCCTGATTAAATGGAAGTCAGGAGCCAGGGAAGGGCTGGAGGAAGGGAGAATGGGCCAGAGTAATTCCCCTGATGAGAGGGTCCAGATGAGGATTAAGCTGAGCTTTGTCCAAACTGTATCTGTACACTGGGAGTCTGTTTTGGTTTTAGATGTGGTTTAGCAAACCTTACCCATGGGTGAGCCTGGAGGAATCATGGAATGGTTTGGGTTGGAAGGAACCTCAAGGATCATCTCATTCCACCCCCTGCCATGGCAGGGACACCTTCCACTATCCCAGGTTGCTCCAAGCCCTGTCCAACCTGGCCTTGGACACTTCCAGGCATCCAGGGGCACCCATAGCTTCCTGTGCCAGGCCCTTCCCACCCTCACAGGGAAGAATTTCATCCCAATATCCCATCTAACCCTGTTCCCTGGCAGTGGGAAGCCATTCCCCAAGTCCTGTCCCTCCATCCCTTGTCCCCAGTCCCTTTCCAGCTCTCAGTGGCAGAAAGGCACCAAGGGGTGCTGCCAGAGCCATCCCATGTCATGGGAGCTGCACCTAAAGCAAAAAAAATTCACCTTTCCCAGAGGAAAGCACAAGCTAACAGGAGGGCAGGTTTGACTTCTGGCTTTTCCCTGCTCAGCCCTTGGGTTGGCTGTTTTTCATTTCTCTTTTCCCATCCAAAGAATAACAACTACAGGGCTACCTGGCACTGCCTGAAACTATTTGAAATTTTTCTAAAAATATCTGGCTTTTGACTAAATTGTTTTATCCCCTCCCTGCAAGCAGATAATAAACATGCCCCCTTTTTTTCCAGTGGGAATGCTCTCTGCAGAATCCAGCATCTTCCTTCAGGTGTTTGCTCTTCCTTCACCCTTTGGGTGCTCCCAAGAGTGTTGTCCCTTTGGAAGGATCTGTTTTCTCCCTTCCCATCAGGATGCACCACCCCAACCCTGGAGTCCTCTGGCTGGGCCCTCAGTGTTGAGATCCTCCTGCCTTTCCCTTGGTTGGGGAGAGCTGTGCTGGCAGGGAGAGCTGCTGGTCACTCCCAGCCAGATCAGGAGTGTTTGGGGACTGGAGTTCCTGTAACCCAGCATGTCCAGACAGCCAGGAGCCTCCAGTGCAGGGAGCAGTGAGTTATCCAGGCAGCCCCTGGAGTGCCAGGGGAAATCTTTCCTCCCCAGCACATGTGTGTGGCACAGCTGTTGGTGCTCACCAGGATGCTGAGCTCATGGGCAGTGAGTGGTGACAGCAAATCCCTTCCCATTGTGACATTCCTCTGGACACTCCCCTGTCCAGTGAGTGCAGAAGGGACCTGGGCACGTGTGAAGCAGCAAGAATTCACAGAATGAAACACAGAAAGAACCTGAACTTTGGATACTCCAGGTCTGATCTGTCTGTGCAGGATCCAGCTCGGCTGCTCAGATCTGTGGAGTCCCACCTAAAAACTCCTTGCCAGCCTGAGATTTCCAGCACGTGGAAGCACACAAATAAACATCCAGCCCACTTTGTTCTTCTCTTGGGTAGGATTTTCAGACAGAGGAGGGTTCCTATTTAAATGTAAATAATTCAAAGCCCTCAGTCAAGAGGCAGGATCTGCAGCCTCAGTGTCAGGTGTTGTATTGAAAGGAAAAACTTCTTGTCTACATCCTAAAAGTTATCCTGTCCAGCTCCCAGGGAAGGTAATTTTTGTTGGTCTTTGCTCAGAAATGCAAAGGTCCACTGCTGCAGATTGCTTTAAACAGAAAAACTTTGGATCTGGATAAAGTTTTCCCAGCTCAGAAACCTACCTGTTAGGTGTGAGTAAATTCCACAGTGAGCATCATCCCTCCTCCATCAGGTTCCAAACACAAGTGTTGGGAGCAGTTTGTTCTTCAGGAGCTCACAGCATTTTTACCTTTATCTCAAAGAACAAAATCAATTAAAATACTGAAAACATCCTTAAGGTGACATTTACAAGAAAATTCAGGGGTTCAAGACTCCCCAGTGGTTCTGGTTACTGGAGACATCACAGGTGCCAGCAAACAGACCAGAAATTCCCCCTGAAGCTCAAAGTCTTTTCAAGTGACTCAGGGTGCCAGAGTGGCTGGGAACAGAACCCAGATCCTGTTTGCAGATATGGAGGATTTGGCATATTTTGTATTCATGGTCTGCAATTAATGAACAGGAGCCTGGGAGGGGAGAGAGCCCTGGCCCAGCTCAGCACTCTGAGCCCTCCCTGCTGCAGGGGTGGATGGAGCTGCTGCTCTTCTCTGCTCTGGATCTGTCCGTTTTTAAGGGAAGTTTTTGGAAACTGGGCCTTTGGCAGTTCTGTGCAGCAGGGCTGTGTTTAGCCTGAAGGAAAAAGCACCATCAAATATCTCCACGAGCAAGAATCAAAGCAGCCAGGTCCTGCCCTTCTGAACACGCTCACACTGATGGATTTCTCTGAAAAAAACCCAAACAGTTTGGGTTTGAGGCAAAGAAATCCACAGTGGGGGAGCAAAGTGTCAGATGGATGCTGCAGCCCCGGGTTAGGAGCCCTGCCCTAAGCACAGGTTTCCTTTGGTCCCCAGATCATCCAGCAGCACTGAACAACAGCTCCCAGCCCTGGGGCTGGTCTGAACTCTGCTTTCAGGAGGGATGGGATGAGGGCTGAGCTCTCACTTCTTCACTGCTTGTGAAGCTGTGGCAGGGGCAGCTTGTGTCTCCCAGAATCTGGGCTGTCATATGGTTTGGTTGGGGTTTTTTCCCCACTGGAATCAGCAGTTCCTGCTGTGTTTTTGTTCCTGTTGACAAGCACTGTAGGATTATGCACAGGTTTGAGTTGTGTCCTGCTTCTCACTGCTGAGGAGTGAGTTGCTGTTGTGTCTTATTAAGTAGCCGGGGTAGATGGGTGTGTTAATTAGTGCTGGGAGGTGAAGGAAAATGAGGGATCAGAAGTTCATGGAATGGCTTGGGATGGAATGGACATTTTAAAAGCCCATCTCATTCCAACCCCCTGCCATGGGCAGAGACATCTTCCCCTATCCCAGGCTGCTCCAAGCCCTGCCCAGCCTGGCCTTGGCCACTTCCAGGGATCCAGGGACAGCCCCGGCTGCTCTGGGCCGTGCCTGTGTCTCCCCACAAACACAGCCCAGCCACTGGCAATCTTCTTTCCCTTGAGAAGGATCAGACCCTTATGGTCCTTTCCACACAGCTTTTTCTCTGCCCTGAAGACCATTTCTGTGCCTTTTCAGGTTCCCTGACTGGATCTGGGCACGTGGCTCTCCTGCTGAGCTCCTCAGTGGGACGGTGTGGTGTCACATCCCTGCCTTGCAATCCCCTGTTCCCACCCATGAAGTGTTGGGGGTTGCTGATTTTGCTGAGCTGAGCTGAACCTGGTGGGATTGAGGCTCCCCTGGCTGCAGATCCCCACCCCATGGGGCTGGAATCCTCCCCACATGCCAAATTCCCCCTCCTGCCATCAGCCTCATTCCCTCATGGAATCGCTAAGGTTGGAAAACACCTTTCAGATCATTGAGTGGAATGATTTTGCAGCTTTGCTTTCCAATGTCAGGGCTTTTCAATTCAAAATCCTCCTGGAATTCCTCTCTGGAGTTCCCTGCTGTTGGTGAAGCTGAGCATTGGCTCACAGGGAAGGAGAACACTCGTGTTTGGTGCTTATTCCTGCACATCCTCTCAGTGGAACCAGTTATTTTTGCATTTCTTTATCCTTCAAGCTGAGCCCTGCACAAATACCTGTGTTTTTCCACCTGGGACAAACATTTGGTGGGAAACAACCTGGCTCATTCCTTTTGCCTTATTCAACCCTGGATCCACATTAAACCATTATTCTACTTTTCCAGAACTTCCCTGCTATTCACAATTAATCAGATGGCATTAATAGCACTGTGCTGGCTCTGGGAGGTTTCTCACTCCGTACCCAACATTTGCTTTTCTCTTCTCTCTCTCTTTTTTAAATTTTTTTTTAATTTTTTTTCCCCCCCCCAGTGATAACACCAAACTTTGTACTCCAGGATTTACAAGGTAAAGCCTCTCCTTGGAGAATCCCCCAGCAGCCATCAAAGTCCCGGAGGTTTTTATTCCCTGGTGATTAGCCGGCTGCTCCCGCCGGCCCGTGCCGTGCCAGGCAACTCATCCATTCTATTTAATGGGATTATGCAAAGCGTTCCGCGGTGCTGACGAGGCAGACACCTGGCACGGCGCTGGGATGAGCTCAGATTTGGGGATGGAGACGCGGGATGCGGCGGGAGGGGAGCGCTGCTGTGTTCCCCCGGGGATGCTCCTCAGGCATGCCTGGGGATTTCCTTCAGTTCCTCAGCAAAGAGAGTAGGAATCAGAGCGGATTTTCTTTTTCTCATCCAGGGTGGAGGATGCTGCTGGGGGAAATGGGGGTTCCCCCTGTCCCTGTTATCCTGGGATGCTCATTCATTTCACACACATCCCTGCCACCCCAAAGAGCTTTTTTCTAGGATTTTACCTGCAGGTTTCACCCACAACAGAATTCAAGAACAGAATCACTGGGTTGGAAGAGACCTTCAAGATTATTGAATCCAACCCAGCCCTAACACCTCAACTAAACCATGGCACTGAGTGCCACACCCAGTCTTTTTTTAAACACATCCAGGGATGGTGACTCTACCACCTCCCTGGGCAGACAATTCCAGTATTTTATTATTCTTTCTGTGAAAAACTATTTCCTAATATCCAACCTGTAAGTTTA
This sequence comes from Anthoscopus minutus, assembly GCA_013399455.1. Taxonomy (NCBI): domain Eukaryota; kingdom Metazoa; phylum Chordata; class Aves; order Passeriformes; family Paridae; genus Anthoscopus; species Anthoscopus minutus. The sequence goes on from VWYI01013320.1 coordinate 53,598, forward strand.
TGGACAGCTCCTGATTTTCTAGCAAATCCAAATCTGTCAGAACAAAAAGGAACTCACCTTGGTCCTGTCCCTGTTTTAGCACAGGGCATGGACCCCCAAAGCACCCTGGATTCCAGGCAGGATTTTGAATGTGAGAGATTCCTGGAGCTCCCCACCAGCTATTGTGGCATCATCCTGACTTTTTTTTCCCCTCTCCTGTCTGCTTTGTTTTAAGGATTAACATCTAGAGCTGTGTGAATGTATTAGAATTGCAGCTATCTTTTATTTTTCCATTTTTTTTAAATCCCACATGGTTGCAGGGGGAAACACAGCCCCAAAGAGAATGCACATCAAAAGAAAGCCAAATATAGAACATAAAAAAAAAAATTAAGACAATTTTGAATAATATCAATGTATGAGTGAGATTTTTTTTAAAAATCTGCTGACTTTGAAGGCAGGCTCATGACTTATGAATATTTAGAGCTGACAGTCCTGGGTAGAGGCTTTTCCTTGAGTTTATTTGGGAAAATGGTGCTAAACTCCAGTGAGTGATGAGCTCAAAGCAACTCAGGGTGTCAGATTTGTGTGAACCCAGTTCCTTCAGTTTTGGGGGCTTTAAAGGCAGGGAGTTGTTTGATCTTCACAGATGGTGATGTTTAACCATTCCCTGGAATGCCTTGGGTTGGAAGGGACCTCAAGGATCATCCAATTCCACAATCCCAGGTTGCCCCAAGCCCCATCTGACCTGACCTTGAACGCTCCCAAGGATGAGACACCCACAACTTCTCTGGGTACCCTGAGCCAGGGCCTCGCCATCCAGAGGCACTGAGATTTTGGGAAGCAGCCCACCCTAGGAAATCTGCTCCTCTGAGCATTCTGGATTATGGGATTAGCTCAGAAAGGGGACAGGGGGCTGGTTTAGCCTCCTGCATTCTTAGGAGAGCCACCTGGTCTTCCTCAAATGCTGTGAGATGTGAGGAAATAGCAACTTGGGGTTCATTTCCCCTTCAGAGCATGGGGGATCAATCCCAGAGTGGTTTGGGTTGGAAAAGACCTTAAAGTTCATCCAGTTCCACCCTCTGCCATAGGCAGGGACACTTCCACTATCCCAGGCTGCTCAAACCCCCCCTCCCAAAAACAATCTGGAGGGTTTTCCCTGGTGATTTTGGCAGGAGAAAAAGTGGAGCTGAGCAAATAATGAGCCAAAGGTGCAGCTCGAGGCCTTGCTGTTGGTTTTGTGATAAAGGTCCTGGGGTGCTCTATTCCCAAGGAAATACTGCTGTCAGAAAGTGATTATACATTTTTCCAGATGTATTTAGGGTTAGAAGGCTAAGAGGAAATTCCTAGCTGAATTCCTGTCTGTGGGATAATGCTCTTTCCATGGTCCTCCCTGCCAAGAATCACTTAATTATGAGTAATTAAAAAAAATAACCCAACCTATAGCAGAGCTTTGGTTTGGCTCAAAAGTGCTGAGGGATTTGGGGACAGGAAAATTGAATAAGGGAATAAACAACAAAAAACTAAGAACTGGGTGACCTTCTGTGCAGATGGGACTTGGCAAAGAGGGGGGAAAAGGGATGTGGGGGAGAGAGGGGATCTCCTTATCAGGGCAGGGATTTTGGCTGCAGACAAAGTGTCCTGTGCCTGTGCTGGAGCCAGGGAGGCTGTTTGTTTCCCTAAAAAAATCCCCACAGCTCCTTTTCTCCAGAAAAGTTGCTAATTCTGTCATTTCCCTCTTTATCCTCCCTGCCAGACCAAAAAAAAAACCCAAACAAATCTGTGTTTTCTGCAGAGATTTGGGATTGCTGCAATGGACTGGGGGCTGCTGGCTGTGTGTGTAAAGATGCAGCTGTCCCAGGAAAACCTGATGTGTTTGGACAGGGGCTGGATCTCAGATGAGGTGAAATATCTGAGCCCTGGAGCATTTGTGGTCAAAATCTGAGGGGATTAATTTAATTTTCCCCTTCCCTGCCAGGGGTTTGATTATGGACCCTTGAAAATGCAACACTTAAAGCAGCAAAATTATTCCAACACAAAACTTTATCCCCGAGAAACCAAACGTTTTGCTCGTGCCTCATCTTAAAGAAAACATCAGAGGGAAGTTTTGAGATTTACTCCCCTCAGCTGTGCCACACCAAGGAGAGCTTGGGTAGTTTGAAAAGTGGGGTGGGAAATGCCCTTTGCTAATTGTTTGCCCTGGAGATGGGCATCAAATGGGGTTTACTTTTTGAAAGTGCTTAAAACCCACACAAAGGTCTGGAGCTGTTGCACACCTGTGCTGGGTTTTGGGGATGGATTCCCTCATGCAGTGCCCTGGGGGTTTAGTGAAGCATAAACCAAATGGATCCATCCACGTTATCCGGTAACTCAGAGACCCCCAGCACCAAGGGGACAAGGAGAGTTGGCACAGGGACATTTAACCCTGCCAGGGCGGTGGGTTGAAGCTCCTGGCAATAATTTCTCCTGTTTTCAGAGCCCTGGGCATGAGTGGATTTGTAGCTGGAGGGGTTGGATGTGTTTCAGTGAGATACACGTGGGTAATGTGTACATCCAACCCCCTGAGGGCAAACTCCTGGGCTGAGGGCTTTGGAAACATTCCTGGCTTCCTGGCAGAGGGGGAGGGAGCTGGAAGTGATGGAGGGAAAATATGATGTTGAAGGAAAAGGGCAGGGGAGGATGGAAAAGGAGGGACATTGAGGTTATGAATACCACGAGGGCAATAAAACAAGAGTGAGGCTGGGAGGGAGCCTGTGGCTGTAATCTCCTTCCCCAGGTGCTGATGCATCCATCTGGCTCTGTGGCCTGGATTCTGTCCAGCAAACGGGAAAGGTGGGGAGGGGGCAATTAAAAAAAATGCTTGTACCAATTACATCTCTCCCAACTCAGAGTTGGAGAAACTCTTAAAGTTCATCAAATTCCACCCCCTGCCATGGGCAGGGACACCTTCCACTGTCCCAGGCTGCTCCAAGCCCCATCCAACCTGGCCTGGGACACTGCCAGGGATGGGGCAGCCACAGGGCACCCTGTGCCAGGGCCTCCCCATCCTCACAGGGAACAAGTTTTGTGGTCCTGCAAGGACCTACTTACTGTTCCCATTCAGTTTAAATTTGGGCAGAGGTGGGATTGCAAGCAGCCAGGCTGGGATGGACTGGGATTATTGGGTGGGGCAGATGTGTCCTTGTGCCTGGCACCGAGGGGACAGGACCCCTGTGCACCCACCAGATGTGTTTGGTCAAAGGTTGAACTCTGTGATCTCGGAGACCTTTTCCAACCTCACTGAACCTGTGATTCTGTGAAATGTGGGTGGGATGCCCAGATCCAGGGGCAGGACACAGCCAAATGACTCCTCTTTGGTCAAACCAGATGCCAAGGCAGAGGAATGTGGGGAGAGCCAAGTGTTTGGTGGCCTGAAGGGACCCACTGGTTGCAGTTTGTGCCAACACCCAGGAGCATCCTCCCAGAGCCCGATCCATCACCCGCCTGTCGTCACTCGGGGATGACTGGGAACAGCAAATCGAATCCTCACTCCCTTTAAAAACCCTTTTAAACCTATTGCAAAAAGTCTGTAGGTTTAGACAACATGCTCCTCGTGTAAAAAGCCACAGCAACTGTCTGGAGCAGCCCTGGCTGTGATCTTGAGCTGCCTGGGAGAGAGCCACCGGCACACGGATGCTGGCGGAATAATAAGGACTCAGCGGCTGCAGAGGACAGGACAATTTATTTTTGCAGGGCAGTAAAACAGTGCCAGGCTCTGGCAGGAGCTGAGGCTCTGATTTTCTCCTTCCTCATCTCCAGGTGCAGTTTTGCATGGATTCAGCCCTGTGCTTGGCACAGCACATTCCTGACATCCTCTCCTCAAGGTGATGCTGAGCAGGGGCTCGCCTGGTTTTGGGGAGCTGTGGGAAGAGGATCCCCCACAGGGAGCTCAATTTGTGTTTAATCCCTCCCACCTCCACCTAAATCATGGAGGAAGGGTTTGCATGAGGCTGTTACAGATAGGGATGAGGGAATTTACCGTGCTCTGACTGCTGCCAGTGAGTATTCAGGCAGGGCTCTGAGCGGTGCAGGATTTCTGGATTTATGGGAGAGGGAGCACAAACGCCTTGGCAGGAGCCAGCTGGGGATATTCCTGGATCAAGCAGTTTAACCTGCAGGACTGAAGGCTGTCAGGGCTTGTGCAGGGGCACAGGGAATGCCATGAGGGATGGCTAGACACCCCCTCCCTTCCTGGGGTCAGGGAGGGCACATCCAGGGGAAAAACGAAATTTTCTGATGCTGGACAGCTGCACTGGGGAGCAGGGGAGAGATGGGCAGCGTTTGGGGGTGGGATTTGGTGCCCAGCACGCCAGGAGCTGCATCCCAACGCTGAGCAAGGCTGGCTGGAGGTGCAGGGCAGGAGCAGAGAGCACCTGCATCTCCCTCTGGCCATGCCAGCCCCTTGCCCAGCATGGGCAGTGCTCTGGGTGCTGTGCTCCATCCCTTAAAACAAAGCAGCAGCCCAAGTCTGAGCCCAGCTGGGTTTCTGCAGGTGGAGAGAGAGGCTGAGCTCACCTTGAGCTCAACAGAGGCTGTTCTCTCCCAGGATTAACCTTTTCCCTGAGCACACTGAAATCCTGATGCGCTGCTTTTGGTGCTGCTGGGGATCCCCTGCAGCAACCCCAGCTCTGCACCTTGTCCCCAAACTCTGCCCACGAGTCCTGCACCAAGCTCCTGCCATCCTTTTTAATCTCTTGTACTCTCAGTATCTTTGAGTCTTCACCGGCTTGGAAATATCTTTTTTTTTGTTGTTGTTCTCTCTCACCCTTCCCGCTACCATCAGCTTTCTGACACGGGGGTTTTATTGGAATAAAAGCAGATTTTTATCTCCCGAGCCTGTTTATTAAACTCTCTCCCTTCTTTCACAGTGAGCTACCACCACCCACCCTCCCAGACGTTTGTCGATTCAAATCAGGTTTAATCAACTCACCATATTGGACAGAGTAAAATTGGATTTTTGAAAGCCCAATAAAGTTGTGCCACCGCTGTGCGCCGTAGCTGGAGGAGCTCAGATTTCATCACATGGTGTCACAGGGAGCAGCCCATGAGGAGCTCATCTGCTGGGAGCAGCGAGCTGCTAAAAACGGATGGAGCCTCTCCCGAAGAAATATTGACTATTAGAATTCTTATTAACATTCTGCTGTCAGAAATGACCAGTGGTAATAAATACAGCTGTATCTTCTCATCCCCCTGCCCATTCATCACTGTCTGCCCGAGCTTCCCTCAGTGCCCAACTGCTCCCCACTGTGCACATGGCCCCTCACTTAGCCTCTCTTCTCAAAATGAGCTGTTTGCCCTCATGTTGTGTCCTTTATTATTATTAATAATGTTATTATTATTATTAATTATTATTGTTGTTGATAGTATTGTTAATTCTTATTCTGAAGAATTCTTATTCTTATTCTGAAGAAATTCTTACTCTTATTCTGAAGAAATTCTTATTCTTATTCTGAAGAAATTCATTCTTATTCTTATTCTTATTCTTATTCTTATTCTTATTCTTATTCTTATTCTTATTCTTATTCTTATTCTTATTCTTATTCTTATTCTTATTCTTATTCTTATTCTTACTCTTATTCTTATTCTTACTCTTATTCTTATTCTTACTCTTATTCTTTTGCTTGGGTTAGAAGAGACCTTAAAGCCCACCCAGTTCCACCCCTGCCATGGGCAGGGACATCTTCCCCTACCCCAGGCTGCTCCAAGCCCCATCCAGCCTGGCCTTGGGCACTTCCAGGGATCCAGGGGCAGCCACAGATGCTCTGGGCACCCTGTACCAGGGCCTCCTCACCCTCCCAGCCAGGAATTTCATCCCAATATCCCATCCATTCCTGCTGTCTGGTAGTTTGAAACAATTCCCTTTTGTCCTTTCACCTCATCCCTTTTCCAAAATTCCTCTCCAGCTCTTTTGGAGCCCCTGGGCACAGAGGCTGCAGATCCTGATATTCACCTGTGGATCCCAAAATCTCCACAAGAGCTTTTGTGAGTCTGTGCCCGTGGAACCAGACCTCTGGGGGTTTTGGGATGGGGATTCAGCATCACTTGTGCATTTAGCTGTGGGGTTATGACATCCCTATCCCAACATCCCAATGTTGCTGCGGCCAACAGAAGCAGCTTGGAAGGGACTTGGTTGCTCAGAAGGAATTAAATATTCACTGAGCAATGAGCAAATGTCCCTGCTGCTGAAAAGCAGCATTTTAATGGCTGGGAACCACTGGTGACCGGCCACTTTGGGGTAAAAAAGCCATGAAGACAAAACAGGTTGTCTTGGTGGGCCTTTTGCGATGAGAGGGGCTTTGCTGGGCAGAGAACAGAAGCACTTGGCCCTCCTGTGGTCCCAACCCAGCAGGAACAGTTTAATTGTTAATTAAGAAGAAGCACTAAAGCCCATTTTTAAAATATGCTTTGAATGGCTGCATCATAAATTAAGGTCAAAATACAATTTCTAAATTCTCAAGCTATAATGGAGAATTTGCTTTATTGGTTTTCTGTGTGATTTTTAGGAGCTCCCAGCATTGTTTTGACAGTTTTTTCCTAGAGTAATAGACTTCCTTTTGGATAATTACAGTTCTTACATTAAATTTCAATCTTCTGTGGGACTTGGATAATCACACTTAGATCGTGTTTCTTTCTTTAGTTGTACATACTCAATAAACTTTGGATAACAGCACTAATTGTTTTAACACTGGAATTTCAAGGCTTACAGAGGCAAGTTCAAGGGTTAATTATAGAAAAAAACCTTTAATCCTCAACATGGGTGGCAACACTCATTTCATAAGCAGTGAACGTCATTTTAGGGAAAGAAACACCCAAATAGGTGCAGTTGATCCATCAGAGAAGATATTTAAAGCTGATAAATTGCACGGGTCCACTTTCAATGTGTCTCTTGTGTCTCATCCACAGGGTCCCCAGGGGATGCCTCTGAAAGTGCCACCACTTCCCTCTCCCAGCCCAGCACTGTGGGTGTTTGAGATTGTTAATTAGCCTTTTCCAGAGAATGAAAACAGATTCTCCTCTAGAGAAAGCAGAGGAAGGTGTTCCACAGCTGATGCTGCAGCCACCGCCGTGTCAGGGATATCTCTGCATCTCCAGCCTGCAGTGATCTCTCCCTCCAGTGCCCGGTCATTAAAAGGAAATTAATTTCAGCAGGCACTGACGTAAGTAAACTCTCTGATTCCTGCTCTGCTATGACTGTTAACCAGCTAGATCTCACTTTAATAGCTTATTTAAAGCACTGGGCTCCTGACAGGCTGGGTGATGGATGGAGCTGTCAGTGCTCGCTCCGTTTGGAGAGGAGAGGAACATCTCTTAAACCATGAGCTCTATAAATCAAAAGGATGAAAGCCAGCCAGTGCATTTTCCTGGACAGGAGCATCCTTCTCCCCTCAGAGTGGAACAGGCACTAAGTTGAGGCTGGATTTATTTGGTCTGGAACCCCTTTGGACAGGTGCTGGAATGGGAGGGAAGGGCGGCATGGAGCAGCACAGCCGGACTTTGGGGACTCCAACCCTGCTCACCAGCAGCCTTTCCATGGCAATTCCAGAGCCATTGCTCATGGAAACAGGGAATTGGTGCTCCTCCCCGTGGTCAGTGCTCCCAAAGCCCCACGTGCTCTGGGGATCCATGTGCCTGTGATCCCTGGAGCACTGGCAGTGCCAGTGGGGAAAGCTTTGCTTGGGGAGGTGGTTCTGCCCCTCGTTCAGCCCGTGGAGCTCAAGCAGAAAATGAACTCTGGGGTTCCTCCTGGCACAAAACCACATCATATGGCACCAGGTTGAGCAAAATTCAATCACCATCCTTGGAGGGATCTAAAAGCTGTGCGGGTGCAGCACTTGGGGACATGGGTTAGGGGTGGGCTTGGCAGTGCTGGGGGAATGGTTAGACTTGATCTCAGAGGCGTTTTCCGACCTTAGTAATTCTAAAACATCAAATATTCGCAGGGCAGATCATTACTCCTCCAGGTTCTGCCAGGTTTGAGACCCTGCTAGCACTACAGCCTTTTCTCCATGTTTTTTCCAGGCTGCCTTTCCCAGATTGCTGATGGATGGAGCAGGAGCCACCCCCACCCCCCTGCAGATGAGTTACTCACAGAGCCTCAGTTTTGTTTAATATTGAAAGACGTACAAAGCGTGGCTCTGACCTAGATTGGAGCTCTTTGGGGGAAGGCTGGCAGGCTGGGGAGCAGCCGGGGAGGCAGGGCCTGTGCCTTGCCATGGAATGCTGCTGCTGCTGTGATAAAATAATCATTTAGGGATGGGAATTAACCCACTTAATCAGCGCCGCTCTGGGCTTGCTCTTCTGTGAGTGCTCAGAGGTGACTTGAGGTGCACAGACCCTGCTGGGCCCTGGTGACTCCTGTGGCTGCTCCCACCCTTGCCTTACTTCCAGGATTGCAAAATGTTTGAGCCTTCCTTTTTTCCCTTTTCCTTTTCTTTTTCTCCTTCTCATTCTTCTTTCCCTTCCTCTTTTTCTCCCCTTGTCCCCTTCTCCTTTCATCTTTTCTCCTTCTCCTTCTCCTTCTTTCTCCTCCCTCTTCCCCCTCCCTTTTCCCCCTCCTTCTTCCCCTTCCCCTTCCCCTTCCCTTTACCCTCCTCCTTCTTATTTTTTCCTTTTCCCATTTTTATCTCCCATTTTCCTCTCTCCGTTGCTTGGCTGAGGCTCCCCTCTAGCAGCTCCCAGCTCCTTTGGGATCACCTGCCCTGCCATGCCAGGAAAGCAGAGGGGTCCTTTAGATTCCAAGGATGGACATATTTTAGAAAGCACATCCAAGGAGCTCTTTTTAGGTCAGAAAATGCATTTTTAAACACTTCCCATCACGTCCCAGTCATCACAGAGAGTGTTTGACATAGAAACCCTGGAATGCTCCCACAACCCCTCCAGGCTCATCCTAAATCACTTGCTCCTTCCCTTTTTGGAAGAAGGAGTCATTTTGTGTCACAGCAGTGGCAGATTGTGGCTCCCTGTTTGCCAAGTCCAGGGGTTTCACAGTGGAGCCGTCGAAGGAAAAGGGAAAACTGGTGAACCACATAATTAGTTTTTGATTCAGTGATTAATATCACTTGCAAACAGGTAATCACAGCCCGAGCAGGCTCTTCCATGATGCTCTTCCTAACAAACCAGTGCGGCTGGCCGGTCCTTTGCCTTTTAATGGGAACACAAACACCGGGAGCTGCCGCTGGAATAAACAGGATGTAACAGCGAAAGCAAAGCTCTTCCTTCGGGATCAGAGCCTCCCTGATATCCCCCAGCAGCTCTTGGCCTCTGCCTCATCTGACACCGTCCCCTTGCCAGTCCCCAGCCCGGCACCCTCCTGTCACCACCTGGCAGTGACAGTGGCCCTGCCAGCCCTCCCTGCCCACTGAGAATTCCCGTGTGCTTTCCACTGGCAGCGCTCAGCCCGTGCAGTCGTGGCAGCGCCATCGGCTGCGGCTCAGAGCATTTGTGCTTAAGCCCCGGGGTGTGGGATCGTGATGGCTCCGTAATCTCGTCCTGCAATAATCCCGCAGCTGCAGAGCCCCGAGCCCTCGTTTAAATGTGATTTAACCCGGCTGGAGGAGCTGGGGTTTTGCAGGCGGGCGGTGTGACCGTAACAATAATTTGGGGGATGTTGTTTTGGGGCAGAGCTCAGTGTGGGGATGAGCGCAAGGGCAGCTCCAGAGCATTCCCAGTGGGATGGAGGATGCTGCAGCTCAGTGCTCCACGCCTCAATCCCCATCCCACCAGCTGGAGCTTCCCTTTTTGTCTTTCCCTTTTTCCTTCCACGCGAGTTCTCCAGGGGCACGAAGAGCTGCCTCTTCCCATGGATATTTTGTGCGCTGGGTTTCCACGGGCAGGCCGCGCCTCGTTTTCCCCCCAAGTTGTGGATGCAGCTCAGGGAAGCGGGCACTGCAGATGATCCCCGTCACTGCGATATCCAGGGGTATTTAAAATTGTCGGGCATTTAAAAATAGCAGCAGCAATAACGATCCATCTCTTTATCGAGCCCGGAGGGGAAGGAGCCTGATTAGCTCCTGGATCTCCCCGTGAGAGTGACCGCCGTGCCCAGGGAAGGGGACGGAGGAGGTGGGAATGTGCAGGGGGAAATCGGGGAGCAGGCAGGAGGGGAGACCCCCGGGACACATCCATGGGCTGTGGGATATGCGGTGACTCCGTGGTTTTGTCCCCAGAACGCCCTCGGAGGGTGTTTTTTGGCTGGTTTTGGAGCTGATGGATGAGCGCGCTGGGCTGAGTCACCGTGATCGATGGCAGCGAGACGGGAAGAGGGGGACGGCGAGAAGGAAAAGAAATGCGGGATTTGCGAGCTGTGGCTGCTCGGTGCCAGCCTGTCCCGTGGGCTCCGGGTCCCCCTGGGTCCCACCCCTGTGTCCCTGCGCACAAACACACGGTTTGTACCGTGTATATATATGGATATATGGATATATATATATAAGCGTTATCTAAAAATTATATATATTTTTGTATATATATGGATATATGGATATATATATATATAAGCGTTATCTAAAAATTATATATATTTTTGTATATATATGGATATATGGATATATATATAAGCGTTATCTAAAAATT
>VWYI01013320.1:65249-141484 GCA_013399455.1 Anthoscopus minutus
CCATGGATTGGGATCCATGGAATGGGATCCATGGATTGGGATCCATGGATTGGGATCCATGGAATGGGATCCATGGATTGGGATCCATGGAATGGGATCCATGGATTGGGATCCATGGATTGGGATCCATGGATTGGGACACATGGAATGGGACACATGGATTGGGATCCATGGAATGGGATCCATGGATTGGGATCCATGGATTGGGATCCATGGAATGGGACACATGGAATGGGACACATGGAATGGGGCACATGGAATGGGATCCATGGAATGGGGCACATGGAATGGGGGCTGCTCTGGGCAGTGCCTGGCTGGAATCAGCCCCACGGTGGGAGCGGGGCAGGGCGGTGGCGCTGCCGGGAAGCTCGTGGGATGCAGCAAATGTCTCCTGATGGCCGGGGAGGACCTGGCCACGCTTTTAAAAAGTGATTTATGCTCTAATCGCTCCTGAGGCTTCATTATTCCCAGCATTAGCGTGTCTGAGCCACTGCCCTTATTTGTTAATGCACTGAAAGCGGCGGCAGATGCGCTGTTTTTCATCTGTGACCCCATCAGCTTGCTGATTCATCTACTTCCATTTTCATTTCCCTGTCATTGATTTATTAATGATGTCTTGCTTATCTGGGGCTCCTCTGGAGGGCTCCTATGGCCCAGCCCCCTGAGACATGCTGGGAGAGCCCTCTCCCTGCATGAATATCCTGTTTTTCAAATCATTTCACCCTCACCATTCCAGAGATCAGATGCTTTCACCATTTAGTAACTGTGGCTTGTACAGTTTGTGGGTGATTTGCCTGCTGAAACAACGACATCCCTTTTATCCTTGGCAGACAGGGTACCCCATCCTCCAGGGATGCATTTGGGAATGAGAGCCCATCCAGGGCTCCATCCAGGAGCTCCGCAGGATGCAGGGGGCAGATGTCCAGGCTGAGAAAGCTGACTGGTTTTCTTGCTTTTCTCTGGGCTGGTCCAGCCTGGAATAATCCCAGGGGCAGATTTTGTGCAAGAAGCTCAGTTCCCTCCTTTGAAAATCTGGTGAGGAGTTGGGTCAAATTGTGAGGAGATTGTATGAATTTCCTTAGTCAGGCACATCCTTTCTACACTGCCTATTTGACCTGGGCCATGGTGGATTCATCAGAAATTATTTATTTTTTGCATCCTGTTCTGGAAAAATACCTTTATTTCCACGCCTCTGGTAAGAGTGAGCCTTGAGCAGGTTACTGGTTTGTCTTTGCCTTGCAAGGGGATTTTCCTCCTCCTCTGATCCAGTGATGGATCTCCTGGACAGAGACAGGTGCTGACCTGGGAAAAAGCTATAACATCCCATGGGATGTCTGTCCCAGGCTTTTGGCATCTCTCAACATTTTGGCTCCTTTCCCTTCTTTTTTTTTCTCTTGGCATCCCACTTTGAGCTGCCCAGAGCAAACCCTGCTTCTCCTTACTGAAAAGCATCTTCTCACTGAGCAGCTCTGACCCAATGCCTTCAGGGCTCTCCAGAAACCAAATTCTGCTGTGGAACACGCACACAAACCCACTGGATCTAGGGAAGTGTGGATATGATTTTCTGAATCTGAGAGAGTTTTCAGCCTGGCAGTGGCTAATCTGTTCCCAAGGGAAAATATTTTGGGAAATTTTCCTTTCAAGGAGTGTTTTTTGTAAATAGGTTTTGGTTCTCAAAACAATGTCACACAGCTGTTCTGAATGTGGTTTTCTCTTGTTCCACCAGTGGCACCAGAGAGGTACTTCCTTTGGCCAGTCATGTTAACCTGTATCAGAACCCCTGATAAAAAGGGCTCCAAACACCAAAATAAAGGCTTCTGCCTCATTGGGATCAAACCTCCCTGCTGTGATTTGAACCCACTCTGCTATTTCGTGTCCACCAGCCACAGGGAAGGGTATTCCAGGTTTGTTCACAGACTTTCTGTGCTTTTACTCACCAGCCCTAAAGCATCATCCCTTGCTCCCACCCTTCCTGCTGGGAAATACTGCCTGTTTCCAGCTGCTCAGCTGCATCCCTGGGGGAACTTTCATTGCTTTAGGAGATATTTGAGGGATTTATGGTGTTGGTGTTGATCCCTGAGCCTCAGATGTGCCAGAGACCTCTCTGCTCCCTCTGATCCCCAGTTTGATTCCCAGCCTGGTTAACTCCTTGGCTCTTTGCAGGGTGGCTGGCTCATGACAGTATCCCAGCCTTTGCTGGAAGGTTTAGCCTGCTTATTTTTTGCAGGAAAAATGAAGTTTCCTGGATTTTTTTCCCCCTTTGAATCCTTCCCTTCTGATGAATTTTAGGTGCTGATAAGGGACTTGCCAGCCTGGGGCCATCAGGTGTGCATTACATTATTGGCACTGCAGACAAGCCCTTGCTGTTTTATAAATGTAAGTACCTTTCCTAATCAATAAATCAATATTCATGCTGGTTTAAATTGCCACGATGTGGCAAAGGAATTTTCTGGGCAATTCTTCTTCCTTCTGGTTAATTTACTTTGTCCATGTAAAATTCAGATTTGTTGTTGGGGGACAGATCCTCACCTCAGTGCCGTGGATTTTCATCAGTACCATTTCCAAATGCTTGCTTGGATTCAGAGTCACAGAATCTTGGAATGGTTTGGGTTGGAAGGGACCTAAAGGAAAATCCAGTTCACCTCCCACTTCAACACCCTCCATGTCCAGATTGGGTTGGAAAATGCAAGAAGGGAAAACAAACGAACTTGAGGTTTTTTTCTCTTTGAGAAAGGAAAATATCCAGTGCCACGGTCATTAGGAATTCTGGTAATGTGCAAATCAGCCTCTCTGCACAAGGAAGGGACCTGGGGGAGACCAAAACCCCAATGACCTGCATGGAGAACCCCTGTGCCACTCTGAGGGAGACAAGACCTGCTCCTGTGAGCACAAAAACCACATTTATGGCCTGCCTAGGAAACTTTCCCAGCTTCTCTTTTCCCTGTGACGTCCTGAAAACAACAAAGCACTTGAGCACTTCAGGCTCACCTTCCCTCACAGGGGCTGAAGGGCAGATGCTGCATCCCTGGAGCAGCATCCCACGTTTCCCCTCAAGGCCCCACAGCATTGGGGGATGGATTAACCTCGCACCTTTTACAATTTTCCTGCCCAAAGCCAGTTTGCAATTTTACAGCATCAACCTCTCCACCCCTTCAAAACTGGAGTCTTCTTTTGGTTTCCCTTCCATATTTTTTCCCGCTATTTTAACTGCTTTTTTCCCCCTCTTGTCTTTCCCCAAATAATTCTTTTTCTGTTTTTTTTTTAATCCTTTCTCCCCTTTCCCCAAATATATATATATAAATATACATTCTATACCTAAATATAAATATGGATATGACATATTTATTAATATAAATATAAAAAATAAAAGTAAATATAAATACAAACACAAAAATAAATATAAAATGTAAATATAAACATAAATATTAATATTAAAATAAATATAAAACATTAAAATGAATATTAATATATATAAATATAAAATATACGCTATATATATATATAATTTTTTTCTTTTTTTTTTATTTATTTTTTAAAATCTGCTTGCTCCCACCATCCTAAAACCTCGGCGTACAGCCTTGGGAAAAGCCAGGCAGTGATGTGGTGGCTTGGGCTGCCCTCTCTTGGCGCTGCTGAATGTTGCACAGAGCAAAATCTCCAGCTGGTAAAAAAAAAAAAAAAAAGAATCTATGTTTCTAGACAGCATCTCCCTCTCTACCGCTCCCTCCCTGCTGGAGAAGGGCAGGTTTGAAGCTCTTCCACCCCCTCCTCTCACTCCACGGTGGTCAGGTTGCCTGTTTTAAGGTCAGGGACCATATTGTGACTCCGCGATTCGGGCACATCTGTCTGCCAACTTCCTTAATGAACCTTTTCAATCTCGCTTTTGGCCCGGCAGCAGCTTTGAAACGGCCCTTGGGGGAGTAATTAAGGATTTTTTTTTAAAATTTTTTNCAAATATATATATATAAATATACATTCTATACCTAAATATAAATATGGATATGACATATTTATTAATATAAATATAAAAAATAAAAGTAAATATAAATACAAACACAAAAATAAATATAAAATGTAAATATAAACATAAATATTAATATTAAAATAANTGACCTCCTGCTCCTCCCGGTGCCGGTGGAAGTGGCTGCAGAGCAATGGTGAAAAAGCACAAAATCCCCCCAGGGCGGTGGGGACGGGGCTGGAGGGAGCTTGGCACGTCCTGCCACTCCTCCTTGGCAGGTCGGCTGCACGATCTCATCAGCCAGACGGAGAAAGGGCACAGCCCAAGGTTATAAGCAAGCTCCTCTCTCTCTCTCTTTATTATCATTTTTTAAATATCAATTTGGTTAGCACTGATCTGGCTGACTTCTCTGCAGCCTGCTGGCTTTTCTGGGTGGGGATGGCAGAGCCCAGCCTGGCCTGGGACAGGGCTGCTTCCCAGGATTTGAGGCTGGGTCAGCTCATCTGTGGTTTTCTCTGCCGTTTCTCCAGTTTTTTGTGGGTTTTTTTTTGCACTATGAGGGGTTTGCATTTGCAAAGAAGAGGTTTGGAAGGTGTCTTCTGTTTCCTCTGGAACCAGATGGTTTTTAAGGTCCCTTCCAACCCAAACCATTCTGGGATTCTCTGCTGGTAGTACAGCAGACACTGAGGATCAGCATCTTTCCTTAGGCTCTTGGAGCAAAACCAGCTCTGAAAAATAAAGTGATTTTTCCTCTGCTGAAGCAAAGACTTTCTAGATTCACTTCATGGCCAAGCACCCTCAGGAATCCAGGGCTTGAACCTGCTGCTCCCTGCAGGAGTTTGGGTGCGCCGGGTGTTTGCAGAGGTGGGACCAGGAAAAATAAAACTGGAAATCACGTCATGTCTCTGACCTCTTTAGGAAACAGCCCTGTGGTTTCCAGGCACCCCGATCTAGGAGGGGCCAAAGGACACACTGCTCCCTGCCCCTGTGTTTGCCACACAGACCTGATAAAATGGCCCGTGATTGCTAATTTCTCTGCTGGGTTTTTCTCTGGGGCCCTTATCAGGATGGCAGATAAGATAATGTGAGGCTGAGAGAGTGGCTAAGTTAGATAAAAAAAATATATAAATACTGTGCTCTGCAGTTCATCCATGAATTTGCTGCACCAGTCCTGACACCGGTTTCCCTTCTCCAAATTTTTTACAAAGTAATGATCTGTTCTTGATGGACACAAAAACAGAGAGATGGGGGGTGAAAACATGTTTTTGTGTGGAAATACTCATCCAAAAGCTGCTCTCTGGCTGCTGCCCAGGGGTCTGGGGCTGAGGGCACTCCTTGGCTGGGACTGCATTGCAGCTCTGAGCCAGCTCCCAGCACTGGGATCCAGCTCCCAGCACTGGGATCACACTCAGTGATCCCCACAGAGCAGGGGCTGCTCATCCTGCTGCCACCCTGAGCTGGTGGTCACGTCACCTCTGCTGCACCTGGGCCTGGGAAAAGGACCCCCAGCATCTCCTGAGGCTGAAAAGCTGAGGGGATTTCTTAGCTCAGGCCTGAGGTTCCTCAGCACGTTCCCTTTCGCTCACAGGAATTGCCTGTCCCACTCCACCATCGTGCTGGGCATCCTGTGCCAACTCTTGACCACCCTTTTAGTGAAGAATTTTTCCCTCATATCCAATCTAAACCTTCCCTGGCACAACCTGAAGTGATTTCCTCTCTTCCTGTTCCTGTTCCCTGGGAGCAGAGCCCGACCCCCGCTCGGCTGTCCCCTCCTGCCAGGAGCTGTGCAGAGCCACAAGGGCCCCTGAGTCTCCTTTGCTCCAGCCTGAGCCCCTTCCCAGCTCCCTCAGGGATTCTCCAGCCCCTTCCCAGCTCCCTCAGGAATTCTCCAGCCTCTTCCCAGCTCCCTCAGCAATTCTCCAGCCCCTTCCCATCTCCATTCCCATCCCTGAACACATTCCAGCCCCTCCAGGTCCTTCTTGTGAGTGGCCCAGAAATGTCCCCAGGGCTGGAGAAGCCCCAGCAGTGCCAGCACAGGGGACAATCCCTGCCCTGTTCCCTCTGGCCACGCTGTTCCTGACTCAAAAAACTGTCTAGAGGCCACGGTCAGCAACACGCCCGCATCCAGGATAACGCTGCCAACCCACAGCTCTTCCCAAAACTCCTCTCCTTTCCCAGAGCGCTGCCCGTGCTGCAGAGCCGGAGCGGCTGCGGCTGCCGGGCTCCTCCATCCCTGAGCGCTGCTGCCATCTAATGCCACCCTGCAGGAACCTTCTGGGAGCTGGGACAAGAGGAATGACCTCTAAGAGGTGTTGTTTGTGCGGGTAAAAGACGCTGCTTTCCCAAGTACCAACCTTAAGGATAACTGCGAGGGGTGGGAGCACCCAAGCAGGGCAGCCTGGAGTGTTTTTTGTTGGTCCTTTCGGCTGAGGACAGCTAAAAATTTCAGGGAAAACACCCTCCAGGCTTGCCACAGGCAGGATTTCAGTTCTGCTGGGGCTGCTCCCGCCTGCCCTTTTTCTCACAGGGAGGGAGAGATGATTTCTTGGATAAAATCATATCATAAAACCCGAGAATGATTTGGGTGGGAAGGGATCATAAGGAACACCTCATTCCAACCCCCTGCCATGGGCTGGATGGGAGATCTGTGTATGGAGAAGGGAGTTTTTTTCAAGTCAGGTCTTCATTAATCTTTGTAGCTGAGTAGTGTTGTTGTCTGTAATTACTTTTTATTTATTTGGTACTCACTGAAGCGCTCGGGGCAGGTCCCTTCCATTGTGTCACTTCTGCAGAAGGTTTACTTTTTGCAATTTTTTTTTAATATTCACAATCCTAAACCACTCCCCAAAATGAGTATGGTTGGATATGAAATGGATTAAAGACCTGCTCTTATCCTTCCCTAAGAGATCCTCAGAGTGGGGCCCACTCTCCTGAGGACCTTCCAAGGGATTTTGGTGATTTCACATTTCCATGAAGGATGCAGAGGGCATGGACACAAAAAAGCACAGCATTTGGAGGCCACAACATTTGGGGTGGCCTCTGTCTTTTGGAAAGGTGCTGCTCACCTGAGGGCTGAGGAGGGCAGGGATGAAGGCTGCTGGTGCATCTGGGGCTGATGGGCCACAGGCTCATGGAACCCACCCAAGGAACTTCCTAATGACCATGCCCAAAATCAAGGCTCGATTTCCTTTAGTGGCCTTAAAGAATTTTACCTGTGTGCAGGTCATGGTGCTCCTGGTGGGAGCTCCTGGGCATCGTGCCAGCTAGCTGACCCCAAAATCACACAAAAATCATGCAGCTGGCCATTGAAACAGTTGGTGGCCTCCAGGCTTACCCCCAAGTGGGAGAAAAGCTCTTTTCCTTAGGGAAAAACCTTTTTTCTTTATTTTTTTTTCCTTCACCACTCCAAATCCCTCTGCGCACACACCTTTGGTGGTCACAGGACACCCATCCACCGCTTCTGAAACTTCCCTTGTACCTCCTGCCAGAAAACCATTTATTTTTTATCTTTGCCCACTTCTTTGGATGAGCCCAACATCAAAAGTGGTTTTCTCCACAACTTGATGGGCAGATATTTATATTTTTTCCACAAAGCTCATTGTGAAGGAATGCTGTCCTGGAGGCCTGTGTGAGGACAGGGCCACACCGTGGTTCTGCAGCAAAGGGGACCTTTGAGAGGGGCCAGCTGTGTTTGGATGGAGCTGTGGGGATCACTCTGTGCCCTGGTGCTCCCCAGGGCCTGGCCAAGGCTCCCTGGTGCCCTGTCCCCTCCCAGCAGGTGCTGGCCAAAGCCATGGCTGTGTGCAGAGGGATTAGGTAACACCAGCTCTGTGTTTGGGGTCTGAGTGCTTCTTTCAATTTAGCTTAACTCAGTGAGGAATTGACTTAAACTAGATTGATATAAGCCACTCTTAAAAGATTTAAGCCCCGTCGTAAGAGGATGTGCTCATGGGTTTACACTGTATTAACCCAGGCTTTTAAATAACAGCTCCAGGCTAGGTCTATACTTGGTTTCTATACCAAATTACTGCAGCTCAGGCCTGCCTGGTGTTTTAATTGAATCAGTGAGAAATGTTCATGTGGATTCACTTACACTGGTGGTGAATTGTCTTACAGTGGGATAGCTCTGGGAGTCACCAGCTCTCCCAAGAGTGGGAATGAGGAGGGCTGTGTGCTCAGAGGAAAGAGGGTCTGTCAGCCCAGGTAGTGCTTAAAGTATTTTAACCAGCAGGGAGAAAAAAGGAGCCAAAATTTCAATTTAAAAAAAAACCCAAAAATTGAACCTCCTTCGCTTTTTCCTGTGGTCAGCAGCCTCTGAAAAAGAGGGAGGAGAGAAATACTCTGATTTATGGGGCAGATGGGACACTTGGGACGGGATGGAGCAGCAATTCCTGTTGGGGGGTGGTTTCCCCACAGTTTCCAGTTCTAAACCCAGCGATTTTGGCTAACACTTGGTTTTTAGCGCCGTGCCTGTGGCTGTGGCAGCGCCTCACCTGCTCACAGCTCTGGCTGAGGGCGATGCTGGTCCCACCCCGGGGAAAAGCCACGCTCAGCTGCAAACCCAGCAAGTTTTGGCTAATCCCTCTCCTAGCACAGTATATCCCTTGCTCTCTAATAGTATTAATAATTCTCCCTTTATTTCTCACTCAAACACTCTTGGAAGGATCATCCAATTTAAATCACAGCTTCTCTAGTTAGCGCGTGTCACCACGAGAGGGCAATAAATCATCTAATTACAGTGATGGAGCCGCTGTCCTTTCACAAAGCCACCCATGATGAACTTAAATGGATTTTAAACATTAATATAATAGGCATTTAGTAAAGAATGGGAAGGAAAAAGAACATTTTAAACAAGCCAGCAGGTTCCCCTGAATGTATTTGGGATGCGGGGCTTGGATTGGCCACCAAAACCATTCTGATGTGCGGAGCAACGCTGGAATTAAAACCGGGGAAGGGAGTCCTGCCTCTTTGAGATGCTAATTCAGGTAAAAGCTCATTTTGAGGAGTGCAGACGTACTGACCCTAATGATTCGGAGCTATTTGGAGAGCTAATGGAGGGTTACTAATTTCAAAGCATATCAATCTCATAAAAAGTGAAAGGAGATGGTTCCTTACTCGGCTGTCCTGGGGGATGTCTGGGGGCTCCCTGGCCCCTTCCTGAGTCCTCCTGAGCTGGCTCCACATGCCAAAATGCTCTGCTACATCCACTTCTAAGGCTTGGCCCTACGGAAGCCAAGGAAAATCCACTTTATCCCCCAGGCAGATGCTGTCAGGAACGTGTACTCTAATCCTGGTACTCTGGCCCAGCCACTCTAACCCAGGGGAGTGGTTTTGCTGTAAAATGCTGCCACTCTTTGCTTTATGCCCCCGGGTGAGGTGGCAGGGTCTTGGTGGATGCTTTGTGGCCCTAAATGAGGCCACAAGTGATGGCAGGAGCAGATGGTTCCCACCTCTTTTGGGATGTGTTTTTGTAGTGACCTTGGCTGGTTTCTGGCTGGGAGCTCCTTGAGGGGCAAGGGTGGGAGATGTCACTGAATCAGCCAAATCTTGTCTTGGTATTCATCAATCTCCTCAATGCCCTCATGTTCCAAATCTTCCCAGTTTCCACATGCCAAGAGGGCATCTACCCATGAGGCAGGAGCAGAAATCCATCAGAAACAGGCATTCAAGAGGCGTGGGAGATTTAAGGGCTGCAATAAAGATGCTGCAGGCATATTTGGGTCATTTAATCCCTTTTTTTTTGACTTTTCATGCTCGGATGGATGAGACATTGAGCTGGTGCACCTGCGACTCTTGGAGATGGAGAGAGACCAGAACTTTTCTGCAGGAATCCAAAATAGACCTCAGAAAAGGTCAGAAATGAGCAGTTACAAGTTCTCAAAGCCCAAGGCTTCTGGGTCCATTTAGAAGAGCAAAATTAGGCACAGAAGTATGAAACAGAGAAGAGATGGGAAAGCAGCAGCATTGGAGGCTGGGTTGTAAAGGCAGAACAAATCACAGCCTAATGCTGATGGGACAGCAAAAAAAAAACTTATTAGGGGTGTTTATTATAGAGTCACATGTGAGACCTGGCAGGGAGTGGTCCTGCCCTGCATGCTTCTGCCAGGCATGAGGGAAGCCTTGTGTCCAACTCAGGGCTTCAAAACCTTGTGAGCAACTTGTAGGGAGTCCAGAGGGAAGGAACAGAAGGGCTGCTGGGCCACAGCTGGTGAGGGAAGATGGGCCACGAGCCTCCTGGAGCAGGTTTTGGCTCTCCTGTTCCTCATGGAAAGGTCAAAGCTGCACCCAAGGAAAAACTGGTTTGAGTTGGAAGAGCAATGCTATGATGAGGGGTGCAGCCTCTGCCTTGGAGCTTTCCAGAACAGTGAATTCCTGGGGAAGGACTGGGTCATTCAGATCTTCTCCACTTTGTGGCCACCAGGAGCAAAGCAAGACTGGTGGGAATGGTCTCAGCTCCATCCTGGGGCCAGGGCTGGGGAGGATTGGGAAATGCTCCTTGCCATCCCCTCTGGAGCTCTCCTGCAGCTCAGTGTGTGCCTGAGCCCTGTGGCTCTGCACAAGGCTGGTGGTTGGGCTCAAACCATGAGAAACAGCAGTGAAACCAATGTTCATGTGTAGAACAGACCCACAGCACGGCCTTAGTGCTGCAGGAGAAGGGAGAAGCTGCCAGCAGGAGAAGGCTTTGGGATGGGAGATTCCTGCTCTAAGTGGTTACCACGGAACACAGGAAGCCCATGCTAAAGGTTGCCTTGAAAAATAAAGAGATGGCAACAATTGAGCATCACCACTTCCCACAGCAAGTCCTAATGTAAAGGTTTAAGGAGCTGAAGGTTATGGGTTCATACACAGATTTATCCTCTGTGCTGATATCCATCCTCCATGGAAGTCGTGGTCACCATGGGAGTCACCTGGGTCCACCTGGCAGCATTTCTCAGCCTCTTCCACTGGAATGAGCAATGGGATGGAGGAGAACAAGGCAGTTCAGGTGTGGTGTGGGTGATGGACACCCTGGTAGGTTGTTTGCAGCAGTCCTGGGTGGATATTTCCCTGGATTTCCCCCAGACCAGCACAGGGAAGGCATGTTCAGTCCTGAACAGAGCATGAAACAGGGGAGGAGAACACGGAGACACAGAGCCCAGCCAAGTTCTGCACTGATTTTCATAACTAATAAAGATCTGGTATGAATATGAGATTGAAAGGCCTCAAAGCTGATTAAATCTGTTTGATATTTGTGGGTTTCCTCCCCCTCCCTCCCCTTTGTTAAAGGACAGTCTCCTCCTTCAAAGTGAGTGATGGTCTAAAGTCGTAATGCCGATTATTGCTGAGATTCTCACACAAATGTGGTGGGGAGAAGGGGGGGAAGAATAAAAATCCCTGTAGGGTAGTTTAAAGTCGGCGTGAGTAGTGTGTAATCTACCCAACAGGATTGATCCAGGTCAGGCATTAAAGGCTAAAATGGATTAAACAAAAGACATTCCCCTTGTAACAAGAAGGAAAAACTTCAAAGGTGGGATTTGTTCTTGTTATGACAAAGGAAGTGGATTTACCAAGTGCCTGGGGGCACACACCCCTCCGCGGCTTTCAATTTGCTCGAGTTGCTCTGAAGAACCAGGACAAAATGCGTGGGGGTTTTCGCCGTGCGGCTCGGCGATGCCGGGGCCCTCCCCGGGGTAAGAACGCTGGGTTAAGAGGATCGGCTTGGCATCGCTTTTTCTTGTTTTGTTTTGTTCGCTCTTTAGGAGGGTGGGGAGAAAAAAAAAGGAAAGAAAAAAAGAGAAAGGGCGGGGCAGGAACAACAAAAGGAGGGAAGGAAGGGAGGGTTGGTGGCATGTTGGAGGGATGTGGTGGCTGAGGGTGGTGGGGACAGGTGGGACAAGTGTAGGACAAGTGGGACAAGTGAGATGGGGTGGGAAATGGGAGTTTCAAAGCAAAGACCAGGTTGTCCCAAACAGGGGTGAAGGGCTGGAAAAGGGGCTGGTCCTGTTTTAAATACCAACCACTCTCTGCACAAAGATGCCTTTTCCTTCCTGCTCCTCACTGGTCACACCATGGCCAAGGCTGGTTCTGATTGTCCCTGACCAGTGGAAATCCAGCTCTGCATGGACCACGAGAGACGGGGACAGGACCTTCAGGCCAACAAATCTCACCAGGCCAACAAATCTCACCAGGCCTCCAGGTGAGCATTACAGCCACTTGTTTTTACAAGATTTGCACCCTGCAGGGGGTTGGGGGGGATTATTCTTTTCTTTCTTGTTCTTGAACCTGCTCCAGGGCAAAGCTAATTCTCCTCCCTGGCTGGGAAAAGGCACGGTGGCAGTAGGCATAGTGACAGCAGGGCATGGTGACAACCAGTCCTTCTGCCTGCAATAACATTCCCTCCATGTCCGCCAGGTCCTGCCACCGCTGCAGGGGACACGCTGTGACACCAAACATCTGCAGGACTCAGCGAGGAAGCCCAGAACACTCCAAACCTTTCCTAGCATGGTGCTTCCACAAAGCCTGAAATGCTCCTTGGTGTCTGGTGCACCCAAACCTGGAGCTGAGCTGGACAGGAGCTGCAAAGGTGCTGGATGGTGGGAAGGTGCTGGCTTCCATGTTGTCTGGTACCTCTTAATTGCTTGAATTCAAACTACAGCTTTTCTGGGACCAAACTTGTGCCATTTTGAGCTGTTTCTTGAGGGGAACAAGCCCCATGGTCTAATTTTGTGTGATCACAGCCCTGTTAAGTTGAATGTGTCTGTGTGCCTGTGTACATGTACAAGTTTTCCATACTAAAGCCAGGTTAATTCTGTTAGGAATTGGATCCTCGCTGTGGTGCAGCACAGGGTTGTTGTATTTCTATCTAATTACCCAGGTAATGCAATTAGAAAATCGGGTCTAAGCTGACATCAAGAGGAGAGGTCCCCAGGTTTGCACAGCAACAGGACTACGGTGATTAAATGTGCCACACTCAATTATTGACATGTGAAAGCATCTTTGGGGAACTCCATTTCCACCCACATTCTCTACAACCAACAGATCTGAGCGGCAACTCGCTGCTTTGTGGACAGGGAAGGATTTTATGAGGGCCTGGAGTGAAAGGACAAGGAGGAATGGATTCAGACAGGTAGAGGGCAGGGGTAGATGGGATATTGGGAAGAAATTGCTGCCTCTGAGGGTGGTGAGGCCCTGGCACAGGGTGCCCAGAGAAGCTGTGGCTGCCTCATCCCTGGAAGTGTCCAAGGATAGGGCTGGGAGCAACCTGGTCTGGTGGAAGATGTCCCTGCCTGTGGCAGGGAGGTGAGAATGAGATGAGCTTTAAGGCCCAACCCAAACCATTCTGGGATCCTGTGAACATGAGCTCCTCCTCCCAGAGTGTCTGAGAGTGGGCTGATTCATCTCTTCAGGGCCTTCTGCTTGGGCTCAGCATCTTCCTCAGGAGACCTTCCCAGGCAGAGAGTGTGAGGGACAGGGATCACCTCTAGCTGGGGAGGACACTGGAAGACAGATGGGGATAAACAGCAAATAAAGGTGCTCACAGTCACCACAGATCCCCTTTTCTGCAGCGCAATTATTTCCACAGAGCATGACCAAATCCCTTTAAACACAAGAGTAAATGGCTCCTGCTGGGGTGAGGACAAATGCTGGAGCTGTGGATTTCTTCACGTCAGGAACCCAGGCAGGTCCAAAGGACCACTCCTGGCTGAAAGCAGTGGAGCAGTGGAGGTGAAGGAAAGGTGTGAAGGCACCACGCCATGCTTAACTTCTTCTGACCTCTAGCAGCATCTGGAGAGGGTGGCTGGTCCTGCCTTTCTCTGACACTGCTGCCTGGGCAGCTTTGGCTTAATGCACCTGTATTTAACCATGTGTGTGCCAAGCTTTAATGACAGAATCATTTATTTCTATCTGAAGGGGTTGTGGACTGATTCCTGCTGTGGTTCAGCTCCATGGTTCTCATCCCTTTTCAGCAGGTTCTGAAAGTCCTTCATTGTGTCCTTACATCCCCTGAGCTTTTCTGGGGTGTCAGCTCCCTTTGGAGGCTGGATGGACAGCCAGGCACATGGAGTGGTCTCTCTGCCTTTGACTGAGAGACAAACCTGATTGTCCAGGGAGCTGAGCTAGTCCAGGTCACTCCATGCCTCAGTTTCCCCCCTCTAAAGTGGTGGGGCTGCCACACAGTCCTTCCTGCCTCCTCCAAGCAGAGGTCAAGACATCCTGTGGCATATTCACATCCTCCCACACCATCTCTCTGCAATACTTGGGGGTCTTCTTAGGGGGTCTTAATTTTATATTGAGATCCTGGAAGTCTTTTCACACCAAATCACAGAATCACTTATGTTAGAAAAGGTCTCCAATATTATCAAGTCCAACCTGTGACCGATCACCACCTTGTCAACCAGACCAGAGCACTGAGTGACATGTCCAGTCTTTTCTGGAGCATTTCCAGGGAGGGTGACTCCTGGCCAGCCCATTCCAATGCTTGACATTCCCTTTCCATGAAGAAATTCCTCCTGATGTCCTGAACCTTCCCTGGGGCCATTTGCTCTCATTCTGCCACTGGTTCCTGGCATCAAAGCCTGACCACTCCTGTCAGGGAGTTGTGGAGAACACAAAGGTCCCTCTGAGCCTCCTTTTCTCCAGGCTGAGCCTCCCCAGCTTCCTCAGCTGCTCCTCACAGCCCTTTCTCTGCAGTTTTGCATCTCATGGCATGGCAGCAGGCACGTGGTCAACCCTGTCAGCTCCAAACGTATTCCAGGTGGTCTCCTCACTCCCAGCTCACTCCAGGCTTTGAAAATCCCCTCTACCAAAGCCACATCATGGCACAACCTCTTTCTTTGCACTATCTCAGCACCTACCAATGCCCTGGGGGCCACCACACAGCATCCCAGTGGGAGCCCCTGAGAGGCTGGCAGCTCCTCCATCCTCTGCAGCTCTCCCACCTCCTGCTCCTTTGCAGGATTCTTGGCAATCCTGCTGGGTTTTGTTTGGGTTTTTGCAAACACCCTCTTGCCTGGGTTTTCTTGTTCGCCTCCCTATTTCCCACTCCCTCAGAAGGGAGCTTGGCACGCTCTGAAAAGGACAAGCGTGAGTTTTCTGTCTCCACAGGTGAGCTTTCTGCACTGGGATCAGCAAGGAGCCCTGGCACAGGGGGAAAACATTCTCCTGATTACGCTCTGCCACCGCCAAAGCTCTTGCTGGCACCGGGTACTCAGTGCAGTCAGCTTGAAAAAGGGGGAAAAAGCACAAAAAGCCAGCAAAGAGAAGGAGGCACGGGGTTTGTAGGATGGGGCAGGGAGGGAAGTCAAGAGGTGGTGCTAAAAGAGCAGCAAGGTGGGGATGCTGGGTACCACGGGGCAGAGGATGAGGGGATAATTCCCCGTGGCAGGAATATGCCATCTGTAAAAACCCATTTGGGCTGTTTTTATAGGAACCGAGGTGGTAAAAACTACATTCGCTAGCAAATAATTTAAATATTGCCAGTCACGTCACATTGTGGTTGTTTGGAAATAATTATATCCATATCACAGACAGTAAATAATAGATGTGCTTTCACTAACATTTTATTCATGTTCTGTTTTAATATGGCAAACTTAGAAGTAATTTAATCTCCCAGTAAATTGAACTGGTAGGGGGTTCTTCACACAGAAGATTGCAAGTTATTAATTCCAGGCAGTCTTCATCTTGTACAATTAGTCACTGTTTGCAGCTGGAAATGTTTTATTAATTTTCCATAGCAGTTGATTTTCCACAGTTTTCTCAGTTTAAATTAAGCAGTAAGAGCCGCTGTTTCTTCTTAAATAAATTTCCTTTCCACAAAAATACATGCCTCTGGCTATGTCAATTTTCCCGTTTGATTAAAGTGCCAGCAGGCAATTAATAACTTAATGCATTTTAAAGTACTTTTGGAAAAGTAATTTGAATAGCCAAACTTGTATATTTGAATTGATTGTTGCAGAAGATTTAACACACATTCTTAAATCACAGAACCTTGTAAAGGACAAATGAAGAGTTGCAGAAGAAGCAGCCACCATCCAACACTGTCTCCTAAAAACAGAGGGATCTTCTCAGGCTCTTTCTCTTCTGGGATTGTCACCCAGATGGTGGCCCTGGGAGAGGGGTTGAGGCCTGGTTCATTGGAGCTTAGCAAGAGAAGGGATTTGCCATGTTGGCTGAGCTCCTTGGAGATGAGATCCTTGGGAAGCCCTGAGGAAAGTTTTATTATTTACCTGCTCTGGTCAATAATTGTCCCTTCTCCACTGCATGGGCTGGGACATTCCCAGTCCCAATAGAGGCTCCCACTGGCAGCAGGAATCTGCTCTCAGGTGGGTCCCAGAGGGTCCTTATGGTGATTCAGACCTCATTTCATTGCATATCCATTGCAGAATCACAGAATTGTTTCAGCTGGAAGGGGCCTTAAATATCACCTGATTCCAACCACACCCTTGTGGAGGGATACCTCCCACTATCCCAGGTTGCTCCAAGCCCCATCCAACCTGGCCTGGAATTCACTTCCAGCAATGGGGCAGCCACAGCTTCTATGGGCACCCTGGGTCAGGGCCTCACCACCCCCACAGGGAAAAATTTCTTCCCAATATCCCATCTAAACCTACTCTCTTGAAGTTTGAAGCCATTCCCCCTTGTCTTGTCACTTCATGCTCTTGAAAAAGTCCCTCTCCATCTCTCCTGAAGGTTTTCTTCAGGTACTGGAAAGCTGCAACTAGGTCACATCAAAGCCTTGTCCTTTCCAGGTTGAGAATTCCAATTCTACCAGTCTTTAGCCATCAAGAATTTCATCATAACCAATCTAAACCTGCCTTCTGTCAATTTAAAACCATTCCCTCTTATCTTCTCCCTATCTGCTCATGTAAAAAGTCACTCTCCATGATCATCTCCACATCCATGGTTATATCCATGGCTACCCAGGATCAGGAGCTCAGCACAAGCCCCTCTTGTGATTCCAACCCTTCCCTCGCACAGAAACCAGGACCTCAAAAGGCCACCTCACCCATACCAGGCTCTCAGGTGGGATCAGCAGCTTCCAGACCAGAGAGATGTTTGTCCAACTGGCTCATGAGACCCCACCACATCCCCTGGGCACCCACCCAGGCTTTGCTGCCCCTTCCAAAGACTCTGTCACGGCTGCACCTCCCGCTGGATGCGTTTTCCAGGGAAGTTTTGTGCAGCTGGGGCCGGGTGTGCCGAGGTCACAGCCGGCAGGCGAGTGGGGCATTTCTCCTCTCACACCTGACACCCTGATCCAGCAAAGCCCTTAAGAGCCCTCATAAATATAACCAGATAAACACCCCCTTTGAGTCGGTGGCATTATTCCTCTGCTTGCCTTAAAGCAGGCGCTTAAGGACTTTGTTGGATTGGATTTGAAATGCTTTAGCCCTCGTCTTTATCTGCCTTAAAATCAATCTTGGAATAAGGGCTGTCTTGTGTTTGTTATTCCTTTCAAGGCATCAGCAATTCCATCAACATTTCCTCCTTGTTGCAGAAGTTGAGGGATGCTGTGGCATTGCCCGACTGCGAGGAGCTGAGGGCACCACGAGAGACAACTCCACAAACTGGAAAGAGATGTTTTTTCTCGATGCTGAGCTGACTTTTCTGACCATCTCCATGTAGACCTGGAGCCAAATGCGGGGTGGCAGGAGGGGAAGGGGTGGATGATTCATGTGGTGGCTATCAGCATTTCACACATCTGAGAGCACGGGGTGCCCCAGCTGAGAACTTCAATTCACTTAGTGCCAGATGAAATGGCAGCTGTGTTGGATTGATAAAATTAATAATTGTGATGAAATAATAGGATTAATGCCAGCTAGTGCTGTTTAACCAAAAGGTCATTTTGACAGAGGTAACTTTTATCAGGAAGCATCAAAATATCAGATTCGTTTTTTGATTTTTTTGAGAAGAGGGCACTAAGAAGACAAAGTGGGGATGTTGAACGTGCCAGAACTTTCCTGGGCTGTGGCATTTGGCTGGAAGCAGCTCCTAGTCTGCAAAGAGCAGGTTCTCAGTTCCAGGGACATTGTGGCCAAAGCTCTGCCATGACCACCACCAGGCTCTGTGTCTCAGCTGAGAAACTCACCCTCCAACCATATTCCTCTGGGTGAACTCTCAGGAGTTTTATTTTTCTCTAATTTCCTGAAGCTGTGGGGTAGTTTCTCATTTCTCCACTAAAAAGCATCTTCCTGCTTGTATTGAAAACCCAATTTAGCATCACTCCAGTTCCCACCTGTCCCTGGGGTCCTGTCTGGTCCCTGTGGGCAGCCTTGGCTCTCCAGGGACTGCTCAGGTTATGCCAGCACTGATGGCTCTGCCTTTCCTCCCTGAACTGGCTTAGTGCTAAAATACATACAAATGAAGAAGAAAAAAAAGGTTGTAAAGCTCTGCTCCTGTCCTGGGGGTGTGATAGAAGGAGAAAAGTTGATTGGAAGGAATAAGTCTTTAATTGTGTGTGGTGGCTTTGCAGGATCTCCACCTCTCTGCTTTCCCACCAAGCCTGTCCTGCAAACCTGGATTTGCCCAGTGAATCTCATGTCCCTCCTCGAGGAGGGACCCTGCTGCCAGGGGACTCTGGGTTCTCCATCTGTCCTTGCACATGGACTGTGCTGTTCCCCTCCTCCAAAGGCCAGGGTGGTGTCCTTGAACCTCCCGTGCACCTCACTGCCATAGGCACCGTGTCCAGGGTGTCACCGCTGGCTTCCCCACACCGTGAGCAACCTGAGGAGCTGAAAGTGTCCCTGCCCAGGGCAGGAGGGCTGGACTGGATGATTGTGGGAACCCAGGATGTGTCTCTGACAGTTCTGGGTGATCTGAGCCCAGGCCAGGGGGGTTTGAAGCCTTGGCAGGGGGGTCAGAGACCCTGGCATGCAGCCAGAGATCCCTGTGGCTTTGAGTTTGATCCATGGAACAAATTACCACCACTGTGTGAAGAAGTAAAAGTCACAAAAGTGTAGATTTAGGATTCTTATAATAGTGAGCTGGGAGGCAAGATGGAGGGAACTGGGCCTTGTCCTGTCCTCCTTCCTTCTTCTTCCCAGCCTCCATCTTTTGGGTGATGGTGGCACTTTGGCTTTGGTGTAAGGTCAAGGGACACAGTCTAACGTAGGTGATAGCTATTGGAAAGTAACTATAAATAAAGTATACATAGTTTATAGTATAAAAGAGAGCACAAGCCCCAGGAGAGGAGAGAGTGCCTTGGTCTGCTCTGCTGAACAGACATTTGCTGGCCAGGCTGAAAATGTTTTCTGATAACCAACAATAAACAACCTTGAGACCAAGAGCTGAAGACCTCAGTCTCGTTCTTGGGCTGGAGAAAAGAGACTTTTTACACATCTTGGGGTCGTCTTGACCACAGGAAACCCCAAGAGATGATCTCTGAAGGTGCTTTCCAACCTGAGCTGTTCTGTGATTCCATGATTCCACAGTAGCTTGCACCTAGCTCTGCCAGCCTCAGGCTCCCTGTTTTTGGAAGTTCCTTGGCATCCTAGGACCCGAGTTGGGGGGTTGTCCCCTCCTTTCCTGCTCCACCAGCCACCTCCCTGCTGCTTGGGGGAGTGTGTATCTTTCTGGGTGTGTACCCTCCAGCAGAGCCCTGTTAAAGCCAGTGCACCCCAGTACAGCGAGCGAGTGGTGCAATTGCTTTATTTTTACCTTTGGAAGCAAGAGGTGGTTTCCAGCAAAAGCCAAAAGTGGGTTTTCTCCTGGATTTGGCTGCTGAAGTGTGGGACTGTGCTGTTTCCATCCCAGGAGCTGCTCTCCCACCGCTCCCAGATCAAATGCAAACAGGAGCTGTGGGAGGCCAGCCCATCTCTAACTGCGTGAATCCATCTGAAGGGAAGAGACAAAATCCCCAAATCTCGAAATAATGAAAACAAAGATATCCAAGTAATAAAATCTGTGAGAAGCACAAAGACAACATAACTCAGATCTCAGCTGGCTCAAAGAAAGTGTCCATTAACAAGGGATTAGCGGGAGGGAAGTACACAACCAGTCAATAGGAAGTGAAAACACACCACACAGTCACCTAATATCACAGCCCAGTGCAGGGTTAGGATAAAGGATGTGTTGGTAAAGTCAGAATAACAGCTACTCCAGAAATCTGTCAAATGAAAAAAAAATAAATGCTGCCAATCTGTCAAATAAAAAAAAAAATAAGGGCTGCCAAACCTGTCTTTGCTGTGGAGCCTGCTTCTTTAGAGACTTTGAAAAACAAAGATTTTGCTTGTCTTGGGGCTATCTCGTCACAGATTTGGACCTTTGGGGTGCCTTCTTCACACAAATAGGAATAAAAAAATCAGTGAGATTGATTATGTTCTCCCCACTGCTGTTTCTTCAGCTAGTCAGAAAGGATCCCAAACTCTTCCTTCCAAAATTGCATTGCAATCACTTGTTTGAAAGGCACTGGTGGCTTGTGGAGTATTTCTTCAAAAGCAGGGCAGGAGCAAGTGCTGTGTAATTAGATATGCAGAGAGCGTAGCGTGTGTGGGTGATACATTCATTTGGAGTAATTCACACACTTGCACTTCCATCGTTATTTAGAGATTAAACCAGTTCAGCTCCTTAGTGCTCACGTCTGCCCAACACCCCTGTGGACTGCAGGCACTGGGGTCCCTCCTGAAGCCACAAAATATTAAACCCCGTCCCAAAATGCTGCTTTGACACGAATGTTCACAAGCAAAGCCTTATTTTAGTAACTCTGAGTTTTACCTGCTCTGTGTCAGGAGGATGGGGGAGAGGCCCAACACCCCTCCATGGTGATTCACAGCCCCCTGAGGGGGGGGGTCAGCCCAGCTGCATCAGAAACAGAGCCAGGTTCTAAATAGGGGCTTAATCTGAGTTAAAATTAAATGGGCTTAATCTGGTCTTAATCTGAAATAATACCTCCGGTATCTGGATGTATCACAGAGGGCTGGTGGGACCAGCCCGTCCTTCATGAGCTCTGGGCAGTGCTGCCAGGCAAGCAGCACCCTGCTGCTTCCTGAAATCATTTCTGGGTCTCTGTGGCCACCAGCAATAGTGATGCTCATGCCCTCATCCTGCCCACCCTCTGTAGACTGGAGACTTCTGAGTGCAAGGCAGAAATTTGTTGGATTTGTAGGTTTGGGAATGCCCTCACAGGCCTGGCCTGGGGTCAGTGGAACTCTTACACCAGTGCAGGTGCTGTTGGAGGTGGCACACGTGCTGTCAGGGTCCCCTCAAGGCAGAGTCACAGGGAAATGGAGCCCTGAGATAAAGGCTGTGGGTTAGCTGCCCATGCTGCTGGATGCAGGTGAAACCATTCACCTGAGCCTGGAAGGAAAGGAAAATGCAATGGGAACAACAGGGAGGATGGGAAGGAAGCGTTCCAGACCTCAGGCACAGGGTCACACTGGCTCAGGCCAGCACTGGGATCAGACATTAGCACTTCAAACATGAGCAGAAGTAGCAGAAGGTTGTTTCAGGAGCAGATGAGAGGCTCTCCAACCACCAAAGTCCATACATGGTACAGCAGATCCTGAGCTGAAAGGGGCCCACAGGGATCACTGAGACCAACTCCAGGCCCTGCACAGACACCCCAACAACCCACCTTGTCCCTGAGAGCATCATCCAAATGCTCCTGGAGCTCTGGCAGCCTTGGCACCATGCCCATTCCCTGGGGAGCCAGTTCCAGTGCTCAGTCACCCTCTAGGGGAAGAACCTTTTCCTGATATCCAACCCAAACCTCAGCTTGATGCCATTCCTGTGGCCAAAACCCAGTGAAAGCAAAGGGGAAGCTTTTAACTTCCTTATTGGAGCCAATGTGCAGCTGAGCCCTTATCCACCCCAAAGCCACCAGTGTCAGCACCCATCAGAAGCATCAGCAGCTCCTGCTAAAGGCCTTTCCCAGCTCTTCCAGCATCCCCCAGCCAGGGTAGGGTATGCCCCCAAAGCCTTGCATGCCTTGCCAGAGGATCTGGGCACCTCCAGCTCAGAGGTTTTCTGCTCCTTGGGTTTGCAAACTTAAAGCAAAAGTGTTTTTCAGGACGTGTGCCCTGAATCCTGCTCCAGCCTGGTGGATTTAGGTGAGCATTGGTCCCAGTGGCATCATCTGACATCAACTGGCACCTCTGGCAAACAACTCCTGGGTCGGGGGAGAAGTTTTAGGGCTTTGTTTTGTTTTTTGCCTGGCAATTGGCATGCAAACGCTTGCTCCCCAGAAAATAATGTACATTGTCCCGAGGATTTATGTGTTGCCAGCTGCAATTTATGAGATTTTGCAAGCTCTGCTGGTAGCTTTGTATACTGGAGGTTTCATTTTAGTGTCATCAGCCACAGATTATGACTGCAAGGGGTGCCTGTCTTTAATCTCATTTTTGAAGGAATAAATGTTATTAGTTTTGATGAATTAATGGTATTTAGGTGTGCAAGGTTAGCATGAATTAATGTCCACCTATTTCTGTTGTGTGGCTGACTATTGTAAAAGGACTCTGGTAAGCAATCTTTACACAGTCTCTTTTTTTCTTCCCCTTCATTCTTTTCTAATGCTCTTTTAGAAGCTTAAAAATAATGTTTGAGATTTCTTTTTTTCCTCTTTCTTTTTAAGTAAAAAGAAATATTGAAGATTTTCCCCTGGGTAGAGCTGACATTAACTTAGCCACTGCTGAGTCACAGAAGGCTAACAAGCATTTGGGAGCCCAACAAAAAGGCTCTGATTTATGGATGCTGCAGGTGGAGGAATAATTCATGGCATAGCTCAGCTTTCTGGGGAGGTCTGGCATTGCTGAGGGCCATGGATTTACTGGCTGACAGAAGAGCACCAAGAGAGGAGTTGCAGGGAACCTGCCACCTCCAAAGTGGGTCTCAGGAGAGCAGGGCCACAGGGATCTGCTGCCACATGGAGGCAGGGACCACAATCCCCTTTCTGAGCTGCTCACCTTCTGCTTAAACAGTTTTGTTTTACCTTAGGATCACAGAGTCACAGAATGGTGTGGGTTGGAAGGAACCCCTAGAGACCATCCCATTCCAAACCCCTGCCATGGGCAGGGACACCTTCCACTCTCCCAGGTTACTCCAAGCCCTGTCCAACCTGGCCTTGGACACTTCCAGGGATCCAGGGACAGCCACAGCTTCCCTGGGCACCCTGTGCTAGGGCCTCCCCACCTTCACTCTCAGGCAAGAGTTTTTTTTGCATATCTAATCTAATTTTCCCCTTTTTCAGTTTAAACCCATTACATTCTTCTTGAACTTCCATGTTTTCCTCTGGCCAGAATCAACCAGCCTTGATAATTCCAAAACCTCATTTCCCCTGGCTGATTCATGATCATTGTAACCTGGCTGGTTTGGGCTCCATGCCGTTCATCAGATCAAGGCAAGTGTGCTGCTTCTACTTGTTTGAGATGATTCTCTAGAATATCACCACTTTTAAAGTGGGGGGGGGCAAAAAAATCAGTACTAACATTGCATATTTCATGTCCAAATGGTTGTGACAGGTCAAGATTTGAACTTCTCTGCTGGGCTGAGAAGGCTTAACTCTGAAAAGGGTGGACAATGTGTTCAAGGTGCTCACTGCCACTCCATCCTTCAAAAGTAAGGACAGGCAGCTATACCTGGCTCTTTCTTTGCCCACCCTGCAGGGACTTTGGCATGGGCATTTCACAAGGTTACTGGAGAAAGATTAGACTGGTCTAATAAGTCTGGCCTTTTAGGAGGGGGTTGCTCAGCACAGAGGTTTCTGCTGGTAGCTTTGTACTTGTGGGTACAAACAGCCTTTCTGAAATCAGGCAGCAATATTCAATTCCAAACCTTGAGGTGTAATTCTACCAGAAAAATAATTTTCTGAAATAAAATAAGCATAAACTTGTGTTCTGAATAGGTGTGCCATGAACACCTAGACCAGGTATTTATTTATAGATCCCTGGCAACATTCAAGGAAGGCTGGAGAGGCTTGGAACCACCTGGTCTAGTGGAAGGGGTCCCTGCCCATGGCAGGGGGTTGGAACAAGATGAGCTTTAAGGTCCTTTCCAACCCAAATAATTCCATAATTCAATGATTGTCAACAACCTGGGGACTGAGAACATTGATCACTAAAAAACCTGAGATTTCTTTGCCTTCCCTTGGTACCATGAACCAGGGCCTTGCTCTGTTAAAAAATAATAAGATCTAAGATCTGGCAGTGTTATCTGGATGGAAGGAACCTTTAACTGAGGATTTTTTTCTTTCCTAATGAGGAGTCTCCAGGAACATGCAGGGACTGCTTGCACTGCTGAAGGATCCAGGTTTTATCACGTTTGCCTTTAGGAAATGCTGTGTTATCTGGTGACAGCTACAGAGCCTTCCCCAAAATTGGGTTTGTCACAGTGCATTTGCTGAAAAAAATTGAACACAAAAGATCTGAACCCCTTTACAAGAGAAGCACCTGTAGTATGTGATAGGCTTCTTTCTCCTATATAGGTATGTTTAGGAATAACAAAAAGTCTGTGTAAAACTGCCTTGAGCTGTTCTTTAAGTTAATTATCACTTCTTTTGGTACTATGAATGGCTGTTCAATGACACTGTCAGCAAGTGGAATGAACCAAATTACTTTAATTATAGAGTAATTGCACAGAGTGATGGTAATTAAATCTTGATCAGTTTAAGTGAGTGAATTAATTGCTCCAACTTGGAATGCACACCGCAGCACGAGGAGTTGTTTTGTAGTTTAATTAACACCAACCACTAAATTCTTATCATATCTAAAATGCAGACAATTAATGAGTTTGATTCTGCTCTCACCTTAATAGGAACTAGGACAGAATGCATGCTGAGAAAGGTAGCTGTGGTAGCAAAATGACAGAAAACTTAATATTCCTGTCAGTGGTGGAGATACATTAGCTATACTCTCTGCTTTGCCTTGCAGTGAAATGTGCAAATAGAAATATTTCCATATAATTAGCTCCTGGCCCCATTTTGTTTCCATACTTGCTGATCTGCTGAACAGGAGACATTGCCAAATTTGTTCATGTTTTCAACTTCAGCTGCTTGTGTTTCCAGGTGATTTTTAACCTCTTCTCCTTCTGTTGCCCAGCCTGCTGCTCCCAACCTGGATAAATGTGCTGCCACTTTCCTTGTGCCATGTGCAAAGGTGCTGCCATAATTTTGGGTGTGTGAAGGTCACACAGACCACAATGTCCACCTTCTGCCTCACCTGACAGCCTCCCAAAAGTGACTCCTCTCATAGGAAGGTCTTTGCTTCTCTTCCTTTAACTCCTGCCATGATAACATCTTCCTGAAGGGTCAGGGGACATAGAGGTTGTGGTGTTGTCATGTTGACAAAAGGGAGAAAAGCTGCAAATGCAACCCACAAGTGCTTGCCAAGCTGGTGACACTGCTTAAGGGACACTTAAATATAAAGCAGAAGGGAGTTCCCAACAGATGATGTGTCTGTGGGCTCAGAGTATTAATTTTTAGCTTGATCATGGAGATTAGAGGAGGGGAGAAACTCCCTGGACTGATACCAAATAAGGAACTTGGCTTAAAGGTGCTTTTAAATAGTAAAATACCTCTCCTGAACACCTGCCTTCATGCAGACAGACAGACAGACAGCTCCAACTTTCACCAACAGTGTGAGGAGGTGACAATTTACTCTGCAGAGAAGCTGGTGGAGTTGTGACCCTGAGCTGGAGCTGCCATTCATGAGGTCACACCCGCCACCATCACACTAGGGCACTGATAGCCAGCATCTTGGGGGGCAGTGGCCACACTGGGTGTGCCATGGCTTCAGTGGCACCGAGGTTCCACAGGTGTCAAGTATTTCACTGGAATTTGCACGCCTGAAGTCTCTGAATTTGACCAAACACAGTAACTTTTCCAATCCAGAGAAGCACTCAGCAGTGTGACAGGGACACTGCCCAGCTGGCAGTGCCAGGGCAGCTGCCTCTTCGTTAGCTCTGATTTCTGCTTCCTCTTTAATTGGTGCTCAGAGCCAGCACTGTCATGGATTTGCAACACTGCTCTGCCCAAGGCCAGCTCTTGATCAAATTTTCCACATCTCATCCCAACCTTGGTCACATTCCCTCACTCCTTCCACATCCCTGCTCAGCTCCATGTCTCGGACACAGGCACAGCTACAGGAGATAATTCCCTGCTGAGTGATATCTTCTCTGATTTGAATTGCTGTCAGTGGCAAAACACCATCTTTTGGAAGCAAAAGAAAGAACCTGCTGAATTAGAGGTATTTCTCCATCCATTTGTGAGATTTCATGGAGTTAATTTGAATGCATGGCTCCTGTGGCTGCCATGACAAAATCAGAGCCTTAGAGATGGCCAAGGAATTCCCATTTGTAGGGATTTTTGATCCCCTGAGGCATGCTCAGCTTCTGCTAAGGACTCAGGCCACATGAAGGGTTTAGACAGCAGCTCCCCCCTTATCCAACACCATCAGACGAGCAAACTAATTTTCATTTATTTCAAAGCATTTTCCTACTGTTTTCCCAAAATAACATGGCAGCACAATGTCTGGGGCTCACTACTCAGCATCCTAGATTTTCTTTTTAATTTGTTTTCCTCTTCCTCCTTTGCTCGTGGTCTGGTGCACAATGTTTGTCTGGGTCATGTCCTGAAGATATTTGAAGGCAAAAAGGTTTTTTCCTTCTGAAAACTGAGCCTCTTGAATGAAAGGCCCTGTTGTTAGATTTTTGTGGTGCTGTTGGCCAAAGGACTTGCAGCAGCTAGAGATTGCTGTGTTGAAAGCGGCCTCACAATTTAGGAGCATACCAGGAAGGGCTGCCTAAACTGTGTGACAGGGTGGGAAATGCCAAATCACAGAGCCACAGCATTCCAGAATGATTTGGCTTGGAAGGAACCTTAAAGATCATCCAGTTCCATCCCCTGCTGTGGACAGAGACACCTCCCACTAGGCCAGGTTGCTCCAAGCCCTGTCCCACCTGGCCTGGAACACTGCCAGGGCTGGGGCAATCACTTTCTTTCACATTTCCCTCAAAGTGCAGGAGAACCCAACTTTTGGCACTTTTTCTGATCTCTCCACCCCTTTCTCCACTCTTTCTTCTCTAGGCTTCAGGCTGCAGATTTAAGCCCTGAATGAAGGAGGCTGTGCCAGACTGGGTGGGCCTTCATCCCCTTTGGGACCTTTGTTGCACTTTGCCTTTCCCCACAAAGCACCACCTTCATTTTGGCACTGGAGAAAAGGCCACAAGAGCACACAGACAGGGCCTGTGCCACACACCTGCCACCTTTGGGCACCTGCCTGGAATACCAATCACAATGTTTGCCTATGGAAAGGCAGGGAAGGAGGGGAATTGCTTGTTTTCACTCTAGGGAGGGTCTGGACCCACTTGGACTGGAATTCCTTCCAGATGCCCATCCCTATGGC
Organism: Anthoscopus minutus; assembly: GCA_013399455.1. Taxonomy (NCBI): domain Eukaryota; kingdom Metazoa; phylum Chordata; class Aves; order Passeriformes; family Paridae; genus Anthoscopus; species Anthoscopus minutus. Next base: position 92,523 of record VWYI01013320.1, read on the forward strand.
CTTTCAGCTACTCTCCCTACACTTCCTGCCTGGGTCTTGGGTGGTGCCCACTCTCTCCTATGCCACTGAGATAAGGATGACCAGGAGTGATTTGCAGTGATGGCAGAAAGGTTTAAATGCCCCCCACTCCCTGTCCCCTCACCAATCCATCCCTCCTGCAGGACCCTGGCTATCAGGAATGGCATGGAAATTCTGCTAATCCCATGCAGCCATAGAGAGCTTTTCTCCCATTTGCTGGATGTACGAAATCCATATGTCATCAATCTCTTTCTGGTGGCTGGAGCCTGCTCATGAAGCTTAAATCTCTGGCATGTGGCTGGGAGCATGAGGGCCAAGTCCTGGTGCCTGCCAGAGCAAGATTCCACCTCCCACTTCTCCTGCTGCCCTCTCCCCTGGCAGCCAGCACCCCCTGCAGCCACTCTTGGATCCATTTTAGGGGAACCAAATGGCTCCTGCATAAAGCTGGTGGTGGAGCAGCCCAGATGTGCTGTTGGAGCAAGGAGGAGGCAGAGCTGGGCAGCTGGCTGCGTGCTTTCCCCTGGGAGGGCATCACCAGTGCCCCAAAATCTTCCCAAACCACCTGCCAGCCCTTAAGCAGCCAAAAAAGCAATAAATGAAGCGCAGCAGGGTCAGCTGCCTGGCCTCCACCAGCACTGGGGAGCTGAGGCTGCTTAAAAATGATGGCATTGCCAAACTGGGGGGCAAAAATCAGCCCTTTGTCAATATTGTCTTTGCTTCAGCGCCCGGCTTGGGCTTTCCAAATTCCTCTCCAGAGGCTGGGCAAAGGAAATGGGCAAATGGGGCTGGTCTGGGAAACAATGCAGCCCTCTGCAGTGGGAATGTGTGGCTGAGGAGGTCCTGCAGCTGGCAGGGAGGAGCTGGCAGAGGTTGGGCACCATGGGGAGGTGACAGACCCGCTGGTGGGGACCAGGGTGCCAGGAACGCTGCCCCAGCACTGCCAAGCTGCCCCAGCACTGGTCAGGAATGGAGCAGATGCAGCAGGATGGGGAATGCTGCCACAGAGAGGTGCACAAGAACAGGGAATGAAGCCCAGGAAAAGCACAGGGTTGGGATGAGGGGAGAATTCACATGGGGTCAGAGCCCTTCTCCCTTTATCTTTGGGAGATTTGGGTAGCTTACTTTATTTTAGTCCCTTGCAATACATTTATATAAAGCTGCTTTCAGCTGAGTGCTTCTTAGTGCTGCTCTCTGCTCTATTTAAACATAAATGTTTTAAAGTGCACAGATAGGTTTTTAACAGGGAAAAAATTGCATGTGAATTACATTTATTTCTTGTTTACCCATACTGCTCCAGCCGACACTTATTGACAGATTAACTTTCACTAAACTTTCTATGTAATATGTTTTAAAAACCCACTTCAAGTACAGATTCTATTAGTTCCTGACCTTATGTTTTAAGAGGAAGAAAGTGGCTTTCCACCACATGAAATGTGTTAATGCATGGATAGAAGTCCTCTTATCCTCCTGCTTACATTAGGTCCAATCAGGAGAATGGATTATGTTTTTAATAATCTGACATTAGTATTAAAAGTAATATTTAAGGCATTAGGATCCATAACTGGTGCAGTGTGTTCAGAGCTTTCTCTTTGTGTGTGTGCACACACGGCTGGGCTAAAACATATGTTTATGAAACAATGCATTAGCCCAAAACCTCCCCAAATATATGGGGATAAATTGGGGCAGCAGATTACTGCTGACATCACTTTTTCAATTAGAGGCAGAGGGAAGATTTGATGGCCATTTTAAAACTGATTATGGAGGGCAGGGATTAGAGGCTGTTAGGAACAGGAGGTCTTGCTCTCCTCTCAGCCTTGGCCTCCTGGAGCTCTGTGGACTTCAGGAGTGGGTGCTGCTTTATGGGGTGGAATAAGGCCAGAGGCACTGGTGGTTTTAGGTACAGGTCATTTGTACATGGGGCTGGGCCTCTCTGCCTGTCTTGGACCCTTGGAAACATTGTGTGGGACCAGAAGGAAATGTATGGGGAATTTGTGGGAAATTTATGGGAATTGCATGGACAGGGGAAGAGTGTTTATGCCTAGAGTAAATGCTTTAGGGGAAAGCCAAGTCTTTCCCACTAAGCATCGAATATCCTGGTGGGTAAACACTGAACCTTGCTAGACTGGATTCCTTCTCTCTGTCTTCACTCATGGTTGGAGGGACATTTAAATCATCTCAAGCCTTGATGTCCCCTGGAAAAGACAAAAGGGAGCTGGAAAAGAAACGGGGAACACCAAGAGGAGAAAATGGTGTCTGGCCATCACCATGCAGAAGTTGGTCTAGGATCTGCCATCCCAGCCAGATTTCTGCAGTGTTTCATTCCCTGCACTCAGAACCTTACTTCCAGGTGAACTTTGTCTAATTGCAGCTTTTAGCACTTTGGGCTCACTTCAGCTTTGTCTGCTCAATTAATCATCCTTCCAGAAAAGTCAGAAATCTTCTCCTCATGGGGCACTCACAGCCCACGGCCCCGTTACTGCTACCCTCCTCTCTGCTAAGCTGTAGATTGCTCAATGGAATTACAGAGAGATTTTTGCACCCCTACTGGTGCTCACAGCAAATTTTAGACCTGCCCTACGTTTTAGAATCCTCCTTGGGAAGCCTTACCTGAGCCTAATGCTCCCATCAGTGCTGGATGCAGATGGGCTTCCACGACTGCTGCTTCCCATTGGAGAGGATCAGAGATCAAAATGCTTCAGCTTTCATTCCTCAGCTGCTGGGAGAGCATCCTCCCTTATTTTCACACCCACACACACACCTTTCTCTCTCACATCTCTTGGACAGCAGGAATTGCAGGGAGCCTCTGGCTTTTCCCCCTCTGACAGCAAACAAGGCTTTATCTTCCCAACATATGTGCAGTAACTGTTGTTTGGTGGCAGAAGGGAAATCCACAAGCTATCCAGCCACTGCACCTGCCTGCTTGGACCGAATTCCCCTACTCATGTTTGTTCACTGGACTTAAGCAGGTCCTGGGCTGGGAGACCAGCTGGGAAATCCAGTGATTACAGGCACAAACAAACGAGCAAGGGGCGGGGATGGGCAGCCGCTCCTGTTTGACCACCACCGAGGGAATTTGGCAACACACATTCCTGACTCTTTATTTTAATTCCAGTCAGGGGGAAATTCGAGTGAGCCAAAGGAGGTGGGAGACAGGATATCCCCCACCCTCCAATCTGGGCTGGTGACACGTTTTGTCTGGGGGAACACAGCGGTTCGAGGCGGCCACCCTGGGATCCACAGACTGTCCTGCCTTCCTCCTGCTCTGCCATGGCCTCTCTAACTCTGAGGGGGTGTCTGAGCACAGCCTCTTTGTCTCCAGCTTCCAGACACAACAGCTGTTTCAGGGGGCCCTCCTGGCAGCCTCTCACAGGTGTGGTTTTGGCCAGCCCAGGGGTGGAAAGTGCCAGGTGAAAGGGTTGGTTATGCAGAGCTTGTGGTGTTTAGCTGCAAACTTCCTTCCCCAGAAGGGCTGCAGAGCTGGGTCATTTCTGGGTAGATAAGAGATGAGACCCCACAGATATCTCCGTGCTTGGTGTCTCCCAGGAAATAACAGGAGTGACTCCTTGAACTCAGCACCCAACGGATTTCATCCATGTGCAGCGAAATCAAATTAATTTTAAAGGTTTCTCTTAGTTTTTATGGCGTTCTTTCCAGTTGGTCAGCTACAGTGGACAAAAATCTAGCCCAGATAAACTGATATTCATTAATACCAGTGGATATTATTCTGCAAAAGCTTTGTTCAGGAAGGTCAAGTTGTATGGCATTATCTCATATTTACAAGTGAAAAAAATCCACAAGGTTCCTAGAAAACAGGAAAAAAAAGGCTGCAATTGCCTCCTGCATTGCAGAAGAATTATCTGTCCTGATTGAACTGTTGCTCATTAGCTCACCAGGCTTATCAAGGCCCCAGCCCACAAGGCCTTTGACCCCAGCAGGAATGATAGCACAGAACATTTGGACCACCTTGGGTCACCATGCACCCATTTTGTATTTTTTCCTGCTAATATCATGTGTCAATATATGCACAGCTGACCCTGCTGGAGAGTCCCCTGTCCCCTGCAAGAGGCTTCAGTTCCCCTGCGCTTCCTTTCGCAGCGTAAGTTCAGGCAGATTTGTGGAAAGCGGGAGATTTTGTTTGCGCCTAAATCTTTTTGTAGGATTTTCCTTAAAGGCCTTAATGCCATGGAAAAACACATCAAGAGGCAAATTCTGCTTTGGGCTACACCAAAAGGGGAGTAAATCAGCTGAAGGCAGTGAGGGAAGCTGGATTTATCCCAGTGGAGGCAGAAGCAGAGCTCAGCCCCTTGCACTTTGCTATTTTCTGCACCAGCAGTTCTGGCCTTTGAAAAATGAGATGCATTTTTCTCATTGTGGCTTGAGAGGAGCCTCCAAATGCCAGATGAGAGAAAGCAGAGGAGGAGAAGTCTAAGGCTCCTAAATTAGAAGCTGTGGTAACTTCAGGCACTGTCCTATAGAAGCTGCCCTTGGCTTTATGTTAAATGTTGTTTCCTTGTGATTGTCAGCATTTGGTGTTAAAAAGATGCTCAGGGCAGGCTCATTTTACCTCAAATCCATGATAGGGCAGTACCAGATTGAAGATTTGCCTCTTTATGGGATGGGATTTGGAGCAATTTGGCCTAGTTGGAGGCATCCTGCCCATGGCAGGGGGTAGAATGAGATGGGCTCTAAGGTCCCTTCCAACCCAAACCATTCTATGAAAATTTTGGGGTCCTTCCCACAACATCTGCCAGAAGGCAGCTGGTTTGGGCATGAACTTCTCATGGAGTGCTCTGGCCACATGGGTGCTGAACAACTGGCGATGTGAACAGGCAAACCAGGTCTGGGAATATGCTAGGATTTAATCTGGATTTAATGTAATCCATTTAATCTGTTTCCTAGCCTGGTCTTCAACAGGAAATGGAGCCAAAGTATCCTGATTCTGTTTTTGTCCTTCCTGACCTCTAAGGAGAGCAACTGCAGGACCTGTGCAGACATTGAAACAAGGGGATGGAAAATGTTCAGGAGTTTTGCCTGGATGTGTGGAGGGTAAAATTCCACCTGAGCTCTGGGCATGCTGCTGAGCTGGGACATGCTCCTGTCAGCCACCAGCATGCTGAAGGAAACATGTCTGATGTTTGGCTTGTTTTTTGAAGCTGTTTCAGATCCCAGCCTGAATTTTTGTAAGGTTTATGCTTAAATGGTTCAGCCATTACTGCAAGCGTAAGAGAAGAATATTGTGTTCTGCTCCTGTGTAATAAAAACACCCCTGGGACAGGAGCTAAGGGGGCTGAGCCAGAGATCAGCCTGAGAAAAGCAAACCAGCCCACTCAGCCCACTCCAAATTCTATCCATGGGTTAAACTCCCAACTCTCTCCCCTCCAAAACTTGGGTTTATTACACTGGAGCTCTCCAGGTAACATGAACTATCCACAAAATGGCACTTCCTGCATGCTGGCACACCTCTGTCAGAGGTTAGAGGTTAGAGGGCCATCAGCAGGGCTGCTTGGACACAGGGAAATGGGAATCGTGGAACCACAGAATGGTTTGGGTTGGAAGGGACATTAAATCTCATCTCATTCCACCCCTGCCATGAGCAGGGACACCTTCCACTACCCCAGGTTGCTCCAAGCCCTGTCCAAGCTGGCTTTGGACACTTCCAGGAAGGGGCAGGTCCACCACCTGTCCTCTATTCCAACACTGCTCAGCAACTCCACAAGCTCATTTTGGCCATGTATCAACACAGTCCTTGTCTGCAACCTCATCTATGCACACCCAGGGGAGGAGAAAAGGTTCCTATCACAATCTTACCAGAATGAGATGAATACAAGAACCCTGTGGGAGAACACAGATTTTGGAAGTGACTCTGGAGCTGCCTCCATTTCCAGTTGGAATAAAAGACAACCTGGGGTGATTTAACCATGAGCAGCAGCACTAAGGGTTTGTTCAGTGGAGGAACACAACAAAGATATGGTGGGGCCAGGCAGGAAAACACAGGTTAAACCAGGTACAGAGAGCAGTTTTGGAGGGTACAATTCCTGTCCTACTTGACATCCTTCGTGCAAATGTCCTGAGCATGATCCTCAGCTGGCACAATTCTGACAGAAGCTTAAAGTAATGGGAATGAAACAGAGAGAACTGATGGAATGTGAAAAATTCTTACCTAAATGAGCTCCTTGATGAGTTTTACTGGACCTGTGAGCACAAGTGAAGAAATGAGTTTCCAGCCCTGGAGGCCCCTGAACTGCTGGTACAGATTTTCAGCCATGTGTTATGTGTGGGCTTTTTTTGGGCAGGCTGAGTTTGGCCACCAGGGTATAAATTGATGTCCTACACCTGTAATTAAAAGAAGGATGAAAATATGTAAATTAGTAAAAAGCGTTCCCTTTTCCCAAACACCAGAGAGTAATGGAGCAGCCCAGGGATAAAGGGAACAAGGCCCTCAAGTGAGAGAAGATGGTCTGGGAGGTAGAGTCACTCACAGATCTGAGTCTGCCAGTAAGGCATGAGGAAAAAAAAATAATACCAGTTCAAGGAAATCAGGTGTGAAAAGATAGAGATGATTGTCAAGAGTTCTGGGAAAACCAGCTGAGACAAATGGGATCTGTGACTGCTCAGTGTGACAGAAAATCAGCTTGGAGGCCACTGAGACTGATGCAAGAAGAAATTAGTCTTCTACAAGCTAATAAAGCCTTTCTGACAAAGGTGAAAAACTTTGGTAAGAAACAAGAAATGGAGAAATTAAAATTAAAAATAGAAACAAGAAACGTGGGGAATTAGCTCAGTCCATTTTCCTGTTTGGAGAATAAAATGAAGCTGAGCTTTGAAACAAAGTACAAGCTGTCCTGACAGCTGTGGGACCAAATCTGTTTTCCTGTGGAACTGAGCCCCTGTCTTCTCCCAGACCTCTGACTCCTTCTCACCTGGGAGATCTTTATTTTTCTTTTGAATTTTGAGGGGTTCACAAGGCACTGGGGGTTTCCTGGTGGATGTGCAGTGCGTGAATCTGAGTCCCTTGGATGGCCAGGGAGAACACAAGGAACCAGCACAGAGGTTCCCCACGTGCTTTGGGTGACCAACCACATCCAAGCATGTCCTTGAAAATCTGCTTTGCAGGATGAGGCAGAGAGAACCCCATGTCCAGGGACAACAAGATGCTCCCTGGCTCGGGTATGCCTTTATTCCACTTTATTTCCCTTGGAAATTCCCTCTGTACTATGTCCACTGCAGCCACGTTGCTCTAACTGGGATATGGGAGCTTGGTCTTGCCCTCCTCAACAAGCAAGTCATAAAAAGCAGCTTATTCAAGCAACTTAAGAACAAATAAAAGCAGAATAACCTCCTTTCCCGTGCTTTGTGAGCGGCCATACATCATCGGTGGAAACTCTGCCAAACTTCTTGTTTAAATGTAGGAGCTGTGCTTATTTGTATTGCTGGTGGTCCCCTACGAGGATCTGCTCCCCTTGCATGGGGATATTGTTTAGAATGAAGCCCAGGCTGGCTACTTTGCCATTAAAATTCTGTGCCAGCCCAGCGCTGACAATATTGAAGCTTTGCTAAATGTGTGTACGTGTAAGTTCATTAAATGGGTGCTGACTGTTGTTACACGAGTACAGCAGTTGAGTGCTTTCTGTATTAACCTTATCACCTGATGGGCAAAAGAAAAGGTTTAACTAAAGCTTAGGACTAATTGAACGGTATTTCAGTATTTTCTTATGTAAAACTGGTTCTGGTCTATTGTTTTTATTTATTTGCAATAACTGTGCTCATTCAAGTTTGTAATGACACTGCCATGGGTGAATAGAATTTGCTTTAAGTATTATTCTCCTTTTTCCTATCTCCTGCCTCCTCTAAACTGTGTCTCTTAGGAGAAAATCTGCAACAGAGCCTGGTAAAAAGACAACTCTCTAAGTACACAATCATTTTGGTGAGATAGGTTCCCAAGCTGTGTTTTTAAAATTACTTTTAGCAGTTCCTGTTTATTTTCTCTGCCTGCCTTGGGTATTTCCTGTCGGGCTGAGCACCAAGCGTGGAGCTGGAAGAGATAGGAGACAAAAAACCTCTCCAAGAAAGGTGAGAGGTGTCTTATCATCAAGACACTGCACAAACCAGAGCACTTTCTTTGCTCAGTTGCCACTAGAGTATGCTCTCGTGCTACAAGTTCCAAGGATTTTTTTCAAAATAAATCACTCTGTGGAGCACGAAGCCGTCTTTCAAATGCTTTCCACTTGCTCCAGTGGTCTGGGTTTTTTTCTGAGTAATACTTTTTTTTAATTTTTAATTGCTGTTGAGCACATACTCAAAGCTTTGAGAAAGCCTGAAGGGTCATGCTGTGGTGAGGTGAATCTGACATAGGTTTGGACAACTCCCAGCTTCCAGAGTGTGGGTGAAAATGGCCAAAAAATATCTTACCTGTCTCTGAAAAAAACAACAAAAAAAGAGGTTTGCACATCCTTCCTGTCTTTATTGGAGCCCTGGGTCATGGCTGATGAAGAAAGGGGAGGCAAATCTCACGAATTAATAGATTTCTGCTTACAGAAGAAACATGTAAATTCCCCTTTTCAACATAAAGTGTGCCTGTAATCCCAGCCTTTGAAATGGTGGTAGTTATTCAGTAAGATAAAGGCTGCTGTGAGCGTGCCCTACCACATTACAGCAAAGTACTTTGTCACTGGCACCCTAAAAGTTCCAGTTTCTGCATGACAAAGATATAAAACAACTTGCAGGACAATTAAAGAACAGTTTGTCCTCACCCTATTATTACCAGCCATTCTTCCACATTTTGATATTTGCCCGTAAATTGCTACCTCCCCCATCAATATAATTGTAATCAGCCACGGTTAACATTTGTCTTTGGATGCCTTTTCCAAGGGAAACACAAAGAAGGAAAAATACGGCAAAGAAAAAAGCCACGCTCCGGATAAAGAGCCTCGCCACCAGCCTGCTTTCACACACAGGCTGCGCACTTTGCTGCTAAAATTACATTTTAGGAGCCCCAACGGGCACAGGAACAATGACCCCGCTCATTTCCATAGTGACAATGGCTGGTAGAGGACTGGAACGTGTCTTTTTCCTCTCCCCGATGGTCCTCAGCCAACAACGGCACAAACCTGCCAAGGAGTTGAGTCCGTGGAAGCTCTCGGTCCCCACGGAGCTGGGAGGTTCCCTTTGGGATGGGAGGCAGCCACTGGGCCCAGCTCTCCAGATGGTGTTCACACCCTTAAACACCGGCTCCTCCAAGCAGCCCCAGTGACTTCTGAGTGGGTCAAAATTTCAGCTTTTCTGTACAGCACGGGCGGGTGCACAGAGCTTCCCTAAATTCATAAAATCATACAGGGTTTGGGTTGGAAGGGAGCTCAATGCCCATCTCATTCCACCTTCTGCCATGGCAGGGACACCTTCCACTAGCCCAGGTTGCTCCAAGCCCCATCCAACCTGGCCAGGAACACTCCCAGGGATCCAGGGGCAGCCACAGCTTCTCTGGGCACCCTGTGGAGCTCTCAAAGGGAAGAATTTCTTCCCAATATCCCATCTAAACCTACTTTCTTTTAGTTTGAAGCCATTCACTCTTATCCTATCAGTCCATGCTCTTGTAAAAAGTCCCTCTCCAGCTCCCTTGGAGCCTCTTCAGGTACTGGAAGGCTGCAATGAGGTCACCCCAAAGCCTTCTCTTTTCCAGGCTGAACAACCCCAGCTCTCCCAGCCTTTCCTCTCAGCAGAGGAGCTTCATCCCTCAGATCATCGTGGCGGCTTCCTCTGGACTTGCTCCAGCAGGTGGCTGTCCCTCCTGTGCTGGGGACCCTGGAATTTCCTTAATGCCTTCCTTGGTTCTATCTTTCAGGGGTTTTGTGCTGTTATTTCAGCGGCGCCCTTCTCCAGCAGCTTCTCCAGCCCCCAGAACACGACATGTGTTTCCTCAGTTGTGTCAGCCCTTAATCCTGCTCTTTTTTTCCTTAATAAATGCAAACCTAATTTTCTAACGTCTCCACTTAGATCTAATCCATAAGGCTGTTTATTATCCTCGTTACCCTCTTCTACACCTTTTTCATTTGTATTCAAAAGCCTCTCTTTAATCTGTCTCAATTCTCCAGGTATGGCCTCGCCGCTCTTTCGTACAATCCCATAATGATTTCTGCGGATGTTTTACTCCTCTATCGATAGGTCTCGGGATGCTATTTGCCTTCCTTAACTGCTTCCCGCAGCGGGAATCACAGCTTTTAATATTCCGTGCGTTGACACCTTCTTTCTTTTCCTTCACCAGCATCTTCTGCCACACGTCCAGGGGTTAAATCTTTATTATTTGTGTATGGGTACACTGGGGCTGTGCTGGAGACGCTGCAGCCTGCACCCAGCACTGTCCGACGAGGGGTTTGATGTGTCTGAGAGCGGCCAGAAGCCGCTGATCCTTAAAAAACCTCGTCCTAAAGGGACGATCCCGGGAGCAAGAGCGCGGCACGACGCGCTCCGGTCCCCATCTCCCCCCCGCCTCTCCGCGGTGGTTTCGCCCCGTCACCCCGCGCGTGTTGGTCCCGCCCGGCCGCCCGGCCGCACGCAGCCTCGGTCACGCCCCCTTCGGCTGTACCAACTCATCTCAGCGGGGGAGGATGGAAGAGAGCGGGAGGCCGCGTTCAATGGCCTCAGGGGGTCTGCGGCTCTCTCTGCTCTTTCTCTGAGAGCTCAAATAAGGGAAACCTAGGAAAGTGCTTTGGGAAGAGTGAGAAGGCGAACGGGACAGGGATGCTCTCCCCCCAGGACGGTGGATGGCACAGCCCGCCCGCCCCGCGCGGCCGAACCCGGAAGGTGGCGGCGCACATGGGCGCGGGGGCCGGGCCCGGCCTTGGCAGCGGAACCGGGATCGCGATAGGGAACGGGGCGGGAGGAGCTGCCGGGGCGCTGGGCGCTGCCGTGGCTGCTCTCTACACGGCCACGCTGCCGCCCGCCCTGCCCGGCGGGGATGCGGGTAATGTACCGACTCACCCAGCGGCCAGGGTGCCGACCCTCGGCTGGAGCATCGCGGTCAGCCTTCGGCGGGGGGCGTGCGGGGACGAGCCCTTAGGGACTTGTGCATTGCTGACACTCCATAGGAACTCGTGCATCAGTGTCACCCCCGTAGGGCTGCTCACTCCGAAAGAGCTGGTGCGTTGATGTCACCCCTGGAGGGTTGGTGTCACGCCATGGGATTGCCATGCCAGAGAGCCGCTCACTCCAGAGGGACCGATGTCACCTCCTGAAGGGTTGATGTCACCCCATAGGGTTGTTAGCACAGAGAGCTGCTCACTCCAGAGGGACTGGTGCATTGATGTCACTCCACAGGCTTGTTTGCCATCCCGTTGGGATGCTCATCCTGTAGAGAATGGTGAATGGCTCTCACTCCTATGGGGTTGTTCACTCCAGTGGGGCTGGTGCATTGCTGTTGTGCCATTAGATTGGCTGTCATCCCCTAGGAATGCTCATCCCATAGGGCTGGCTGCTGTTATCCTATAGGGAATGGGGCATTAGTGGCTCTCCAGAGGGTTGCTGTTAGCCCATAAGGATCCTCACCCAACAGGGACGGGTGCATTGCTGTCACCCCATAGAGTTGCTGATCCCAATAGGTGCCCGAAGCTGCTGGTGCAGTACAGCCACTTTTGGGGTGCTTACCCCATTGAGGTTGGTGCATTTGAAGCTCTCCACAGGTGGGTGCAGCAGGGACACCCTGCATTTGGATGTGCACCCCTAAAGGCCTTAGGGGTCAGCACAGCCAGGTCCCCGCTGGGGCTGGTGCCCTCGGGCCACCCCATAATGGTCTGCCTGGATTTGAGCCTTTCAGCAAAGGATTTAGCCAGGGGCTCTGGGGACAGCTGGTAGCTTTAGGAGACAGATGTGCTATCCTGCCAGATGTACTGTCACTGCTTGGACTGTCACTTTCCCGGGCTTGTGCAGCAGGGAAGTCTTTGGATCTGCCTGTCTGGAAGTGCAGCTTCCTGCCAGTGTCAGACTAGGAATGGTTGTGCTTCTGCTGCTGATCCCACAGGTGGGACAGAGTTCTCCTGTTTGGTCCTGCTGTGGTTTTACACAACCTGTTCTTGCTTAAAAAATACTTTGGTTTTGCACGTGTGGTTTGGAGATAGGAGGGCTTGTTTTTTCTTGGGAATATGTTGATAATTTTTATTTCATGGAACAATTGTCCAGGATACTTTCTTTCTGTGTCATCCCACAACAGTGTTCAGTGGCTGTGCTTAACACTGCCTCCTGGTCATCAGTGGTTTCAAACCCAAGCTGTGCATGAAATTCCTTCTAAATAAATGGCATTTTAATGGATTCATGCATTTTACGAGCTCAGGATGTGTGAAAGGAGAGGCACTGGCCAGGCTGGCCATGATGGCTTTTGCTTCTGCTCCCAAGTTACTAAAAGGGCTGGGTTTGCTCCTTCTGGGTGTATCAGTTAATATGTGATGATTGATGTTATAACAATTTACAGTTCTTAGCATTTTGGTTTTTATTATAATTTTTGCCTTTTTGTTGTCTGTGGAAAGCACTCTGTGCTCTGAGCTGTTCATGCTGCACAAAGGCTCTGGAACCTGGTTTTTAATTGTGCTTGAGGCTGGATTCTCCCTCTGGAATGCAAATAACCATCAGCAGCCTTTGCAGGGAGGGATGCAGGTTCTCCTGATGAGGTGATGGGTGAATGCTGGAATTTGTTTTTTTTATTTGCTGGGAATTATTCCAGTAGACAGAGCGAGCAACCAAACAGCTCATGGGCTCACCCCGCTTTCCATAGGTTATTGTGGTGTTAGAGGAGATCTCTCAGGACAGTGTCCCCTGACCAGCCTTGTGACCTCACTCCTTGCCTCTCCTTATTTATTTATGTTTTGAATTTTCTTCTAAATTTGCTGCCTGGCTTCCGTGTGCTCACTGGGACTGAGCAGACACAGGCTTATCCCTGCTGTCCCCTTGTGCCTGTCCCAGCCAGCATTGTGTCCCATCACAGTGTCAGGACTTTTTTGGGCATTATTCTCCTGGTTTCTCATGGCTTGAGCATGGAATGCCTCAGCTGGAGTCCCTGGAATGTCTGTGCATGGCCCTGCTCGAGGCCTTTGCCTGAGCATGGAGCTCAAACTTGTGCCACCAAAAGCACTGAGGGTACTTGTGTGAGTAAAGAGCTGCTTAAGGATTTGCTGTATCTGCTTGCAGGCAGGGAGCCTGGTATTTTATTTTATTTTTAAAGCTATCTATATTTTTAATTGTCCCCAAAGTTTGCAATAATCCGAAAATGTCAAAGGCAGTTGGCATTTCCACTGGCAGCTTGCTCGTGTTAGTGTTAGAATAAAGAAATGAATGAGAGAATAATAGGGGGAGAAGGAATTATAATTCAGAAACATCCACAGATGTTAAAACAGCTTAAAAAGGGATCAAGGAAAGTTAAAAAAAAAGAAGAAAAGAAACCAACCAAATGTTCCCTGTGATGTTTCAAACATCAACTCCCAAACTTGCTGAGAATAAATCAGAGTTCAGGTAGCGTTGGGCCTGTTGTCTGAACACCTCTGTGGGAGAGTCAGGCTGGGCAGTCAGAAACTTGTTTACATCAGGAACACAGAATATTCTGAATTAAAAGGGACCCACAAGGACCATCAAGTTCAACTCTTGGCCCTGTGGAATTGGAGGGAATAATCTCTTCAGTTTGAGCCAGTGCCCGAAGATGCCACAGGTTATTCTGTCTCAGAAGAAAGACATTGAAACCAAGTTTGTGGGTGCTGTAGTTCTTCCTCTGTCTGTTTTGTTATTTAATAATAACAAAACATTCTTTTGTTAGTTTGTTTAGTGCTCCTCACTCCTCCAGCCCATGTAGGCTATAAGAGATGCTCAGCTGTATGGGTGGGAGATGAAGAATTAACCTTATCCAAAGTAATGATGTTATGTACTTATTTTGATTTTCCCACTGGAATTCAACAGGCCTGCAGCCTGGGAGCTTATTTTTTGCAGATATTTGGTTTTTTTCCCTTAATTCTTACAAGGCAAAGTTGTGCTCCTGTCTTTCTAAACTTGGCAGTGGCTTCCACCAGTGGTTTATTTATATTATTTTTGCAGCTTCCTGGTTGATTTGTGGCTGAATTTCTTTGGGCTTATTCTTGCCCTTGATATAAATGTCACAGCAGTGTGAATGAACTCTAAATTTTTGCTGGTTTAGATGCTGCTGCACACTGGGGAGCCCCCACAGTGCCAAATTTAGGGTTTCCTTTATTATCATCATCCTTTACTGCATGCAGGAGGATTGATCCCAGCCTCGCCATGCCCTGGAAATGTTGGAGCTGCTGAGCACTGAAGGGCTCATAATTGGGATGGATGATTCCCCCATTGCATCCACTTTTTGGGGGCTGTTTTGCAGTAGGGTGAAATGTTCATAAAATAAAAATAGCCAGTGTTTGCAGGTGCAGGAAACTCCATGTCTGAGAGATTTTGGTGCAGGAAGTGTCAGGTTTGGCCCCACTCATTGCCTGGCCACAGCTCTAATTCTGCAGAAGTTGCCACCAGCAGTAATGAGTTGACTTGCATCTTTGTTTTAAAATGCAGAATTTACTGTCAAGATTTAAAGGTGCCACTTGTACAAACCTCCTTCCTTTGCGTGGCGCAGCGAGGATGTGATTGTACAGAAATTTAAAATATTGTTAATTTAGCATTTAAAACCACCAAAGTGCCCTTTGTTTGGGTCTTTCCCATCCAACAGCTCCGCCGTGACCTTGGCACTTGCAAAATTAGCAGCACGGGTAAAATTGGATTATGAAATTTGAGGGAAAGAAGGAAAAGCAGCAGTAATTTTTAATTTAGTTTGTCCCTGAATGCGTTGTGGCTATTGAATATATTCAATGTATGTTGTTCAGGAGTGTTTGCTGCAAAATGCTCCAGTGTCAAGTGCTCTAAAAATGCCAGCTGTTCTGCTAATGTGGCTCTTTTTGTGGCAGTTATTTGTCCTGGCAGAAAATACAAGCAAAATGCAAAATGTAAATGTTTCTAATGGGAGCTGGGTGCAGCATCCACTGGCAGGTAAAAGAGTTGCTTGTGAAGCAGAATTGCTTTAGCATCAAGGGAGAGCAGCATTCCCAAATAAATGGATGCAGATTTGCACAATCAGTGATTATATTTTCTCTCTTTAAAAACTGTAAAGCTCTGGTTTTGTGTTGGTTTCTATTTATTTTTTCTTAACGAGAAACAACTGGGTTGTTGAACAGACAATGCAGCTTAAGCGTTGCAAACTGTAGTGCTTGAAAGTTATTGAGTCAGATGGTTTTAAATTAAAAATACACATGCACAAACGTCTGCATTTTGAGTATCTCAGGCCATTCTTTGCCCGAGCCTACCTATATTTTCACTTATCTGTTCATAAAAGTCTCGCGAAAACATACAAAAGGTATTTTGTGCAATGACATCAGAGGGAGAAAATATTCTTAGAAAATTTCATGCTGTTAAATCTCCACAGATTTACAGTTTTATCCAGTCAAATTAATGCAAAACCCCAATGCAAGCATTTGGATTTTGAAAACTTTGGAGGAGTGTCATTTCCTAATAGTAATTATTGGTTTTACATTATTTTTTCACAGGGGAGCTGATCACAGCCGCATATGAGCTTGGAGTAAGTATTAGTTTTATTGTTTAATCAATGCTCTCATTAACAGTTTTAGGAATTAAGGAAGTTTAATTAAGCATGGAGTAAAGTAGATTAATTTATTTTCAAACCACAGTTTTTACTAACTTATAAGTACAGCACGCGACAATTTACTTCAAGTTTTAAATCCAATTAAACTAAATTATAAAGCAAAGGCTTTACTGTATATACAGTAGCTGGCTTATTATCAACCCAAATTTTGTATAAGCTGGGGAGAATAAAATAAATCGGGTTAACAATTTTAATAAGTTTTATTATTTAATAAACTTTATTATGGTGCATGATCCCTTTAGGCAAGACCTTAGGACTGTCAGCGCGGTGGTAATCCGATAGCAGTGTGGTCTTTCAACTTGCTAACCAATAAAATAGTTGAGAAGCTGTTTTTTTAAAAAAAAAAGAAAGAGGGGAAAAAACAAACAACAACAACAGCCTTTTGAATGACCCTAATATACTGTGAACCCAAACAAGGAGCCCTTTAAGGCACGCTAATGAAACGTGGCACCTCCTTTTCCTCACTGCCTCATTATTATGGGTGAGGCATGGAGCCAGATCCACTGAGGAAAAAATGTTTGTGGGGCTGGGATGGGCACTGAGTGTTGGGATGGGCACAAGGAGTTGGGATGGGCACCGAGGGTTGCGTTGGGATGGGCACTGAGGGGTTGGGATGGGCACTGAGGGGTTTGGGATGGGCACTGAGGGTTGGGATGGGCACTGAGGGTTGGGATGGGCACTGAGGGTGGCTTGGGGAGCAGAGCCACTCGGGGCTGCCCTGCTCCCCTTCCCAGCCTCTCCCCCCTTTTCCCAGCCCGTGTCACTCTGTCCGTAGGTCGCCCACCCTCCCGGCTACCCCCTGTTCACGCTGCTGGCCAAAGTGGCCACGGGGCTGCCCGGCGGCTCCCCCGCCTTCCGAGTCAATCTCCTCTGCGGCTTGGTGGGAGCAGCTGCTGCCTCGTTGCTTTTTTGCACGGTTTTCAGGTAAAGTCCTCGGGGGTGCTTTTTTCCTTGGCTTCCTGGTGCTTCCCCAGCGGCTCGGGACGTTCCCGAAGGCTCCCTCTGCTCCCCGCTGGCCTTCGGACCGGCGTTTCCCCCCGCCCCTTCCCTAATTAGTTCCTCTGATTAACCTAACAGCAACTTAATCTGAATTTGACCTTCTTTCCCACACAAAAGCTTCCCCCTCTCCTATTTCCCCCCCACCTCCCTTTTCTTTTCTGTTAAATAATAATAATAGCAATAATAAAAAGTGCGCCCTTTCCCTTGCCCAGCCGTGACAGGTTGTTCGGGCTCATTATCACAAATCACCGCTCGGTTTAACTAACCAGAACTAATGAAGTTTGTCGTTCTCGAAAGATGCAGATGGTCTGTTTAAATTAACAGGATGAGCTTCACCTATCGGGAAACCGTGAACTTGGTTTAATTGCAGCTCCCGGTGGAGGTGGATGGGCAGTTGCCTGCCCTTGGTACCCAAGGAGCAGGGAGAGCATCCCTGCCTTTCCCTGGAGCAGCTCCGGGCTGCCGGCGATGTCCGGAGCCTCCTCTCCAGACCTCTAACCTTGGGAGGACAGGGAACAATCGGGATGCTCACGTGGTTGTGGGGTTTTTGTTAACCCTGCTCGTCTTTGATGTGCGAGTTCTGGCTGCTCTTAACCTCAGCCTGACCCATATTTGAGAGGATTATGGCAACCCGTATAAACAATTTCTGATGTTCTTTTGAAGGGAAAATAGGGCACATTTTGAGGCTGCAGACGGTATCGGGGCGCTTCGGGATGAGACGGGGCGCTTCCCGACCAGGATTATTTTGACAAAAGCCCTTTTCTCCCACCCCACCCCTCAGGGAAACCTTCTCAGGGAGTGAAAGCAACTTAGAAATAAAAGCAGGAATGAACAGGGAGGTGGTGAGGGGCAGATTCTGCTCAGCCTGAGATCCCTGAGCTTACTTAAACTTTGTTCCACAGGGTCCATCTTCCTCTGCTGAAGAGGAATTGCTTTTTCGCACATCACCGTGCATGTAGCTTCAGCTCCAAAGCGCACCAACTGGAATTGCTTGAGTAGTTCCTAAATATTTCTGCAGGCATTTAAAGTGATTGCTTTCACTGGTGGGTAATACATGTAATTAAGCCAGCATTATTTAATTTAATATCCTATATTTCACAGCCTATTTGGGAAGCTGGAAGTGGCGCTGCCCTCCCGTGCACAGCGCCCAGCGCAGCATCAGAGCACAACTCTTTTCTGTTAAAAACTCCTGCAAGGAATTGCTAAAGGTTTTCAATATTTGGTTGGGATTTATTTTTTTAATGAGGTTATTCCCTTTATTGCAGTTACATGGAAGATCTTCCCCAGTTTTTAGTTTGAACCGCAGTGTGACAGTTCCTTGGGTGCCCGCTTTGTGCTTTGGAAATGATGCAATCGTTCCTTTAGCAAAATAAGGATATAGGAGAGAAATGACAGGCTAAATTTGAGAATTATTTTGGGAATTACTTTAACACTTCTGAAGGTTTGGGTGTTTTGTTGTTGTTTAATTGGATTTGGAAGACGGCGCTTCTGTCAAATTCAGAGTTTGCATGAAGGACCGGAAAACGTGAAAGCGAGAGATGATAAAAACTATTAATACTTAACAGAAATTATTTCATAGATACTGACAGGATCAATTCTTCAGCCTAGCAGTGATTGATTTTCTTTTTTTTTAATAATTGTAAGGTCAGTTTTATTTCCTAATTACAATAGTAATTCATTTTCTATAATTCTATAATTCATTTTTCCTTTCAGGCACCTTAAAACTGATTTATTTTTGGGACATTCGTTTGGCCAAAAAAAAAAAAAAAGAAAAATTTTTGCTTTTTAATTTACTTTTAAAAGAAAAAAAATTAGAAAGTGTTCACTGGCACTGTCTGCTTGAAGCTGTAACTGTCTGGGGGTGATGTGTTGTGTTTTAAACCAGGCTTGTCCATCCTCACAAAGGAACTAAACGGGTCTATCAAATCCCTCCTTATTTTTGTATTTAAATACAATTACCTGATGGGGTGACCCTTACAAGGTACCAGTGGCAAAATCATCACCTGCTCCTCTTGCCACGTGAAACGTGGATGTTAATATGAAAATATGTAGATGTTAGGAGTACAAATAATTGATGAAGTACACATCCTTCGGGAGCAACACGGTTCAAGTGGCAAATCTGCCTGCTCAAACAATAGCCACCCTCCAGCGGGGAGGAAGCCATCTCTATGGAAATGGGGCTGACGCTGCCCTATTGATCCAGTGAAGAAGACATTATCCAATGTCACTTGGGTTGTTACAATTTCATTTGTCGTCTGACCTGAACTTAACCCCTAAAACCTTTCTTTTCTCCCCCGCCAGCCGCGCAGGGTTGCTGTTTACCCTCGCACAGGGTTTTGCAGTGCCTCCCTTCCTCCCAGCATCCCCATACAGCAAATCTCTCCCTTCTGTTGATTTATTTATTTTTATATTCATTTCCCCATTGATTCTTTTTGTTTGAGTCGTTTCCCCGGAGTTTATTCCTCGGCAGGTCGGCACGATTTTATTGCTTAAGGAAAAGAGTCGTGGTTCCCTCTGTGGTGTTTGGGATGTTGTGGCACGTGCAGGATTAGGGTGGAATTTATTCCTGGAGCAGATTTCTCCTTTGCCAGGTGATGGCTGGCGGGATGCTCCGTGCAGACAGCGCTGGGGTTGAGAGGAAGCGGCCGCCGCATCACATCTGTTTGTTAATTTTATTGTCTTATAATATAAGATATTGCTCATTTAATGACATTATTTTTTTAAGCCTTGGATTGTTCTTCTCAAAGCAAAATTATGTCGCAGCACATTGATGCAGAAAGCCTTTTTGTCAGTAATCCAGACTATCGCTGAACGAGCCGTTTGCTCCTTTGAGTTACTTCTCAACTATGGGGGTTTTTTTCCCCTCCCTTCTGCACAGTCTTAATAAATTGCTTGTAATTGTCGTAAAATGCCATTTACAAAGAGTTTTCTCGGACTGCTTGTAACTGAGGCAAATAATTCATCTTTGCTTTGAAGGAGGGGGGAGCTGCTTTATGTTTTTAGGACTCAGCGAGTGCGGCTCTGGGATTGTTTCTTTAAACAACTATTTATTTGTTTTACTGTGGGAGGCAAAGCATAGCAAGTTTACAAAGTAAACCAATTATCTTCTTATAATATGATTGCCAAAGTGTCATTTTCTGCATAGGGGATGCATTCTTTGCACTTTCTGCTGCAAAGAGAAATAGGAAGCTTTCCCCTTCTCTAAGTGCATTTTTTTTCCAGTGTATACCTTTCATGGTTTTGCTGTTTTGGGGTTTCTGAATACACAAAGCTTTTTTACAGTAGCAGAGTAGGCAGTGTCATTGCCCAAGTATTTGTAGGAAGTTTTTGCCAGCTTTTTTCTGGCTGAGTTAAACACAGGGCTTTGAAAAGGGGGAAGATGTTGCATTAAATTAAGCAGTTCACATCTCTTTGGTTTGCTGTTCCGGGTATCACATTAACTTTTGGATTAATACATTGTATATGTATATTTTTATATATCTATTATATTTTATATATATATTTCTATTCCCTACCCACTAAACCTTCCAGGCAACAAACTGTGAGTGGATATAAAACCCAGAGCCAACTCTTCTCCTGCCACCAACAAAAAGGAGAATTAGTCATGTTGGATAATGAAATAATCGAAATTATTCCATCATTTTGAAATTGTAGGGATGATTTGGAAGTGGTGCCTGACCCCCTTGATGGCACTGAGCTTTCTGGCTCCCAGGGTGTGTGTCCTGGAGCTCTTGTGGGAAGTTCCCTAAGGAGGACCAGGAGGATCAATGACCTTCATGGCCATCCCAGAAGGACCTCATGGCTGATGCTTCCTTAAAACTACCTGGTGCTGGGAAAAGTTGTTCTCTGTCCCTGATGAGTGATGAAATGTTCCATGTCCTTGGGGTACATGGGTTTGCCAGAGCAGGATTCATCCCTGAGCAGTTTGACCCTTTTTTTGTGGACATGACTTGAGGAAGGTGGAGGCATGAGAGAGGAGCCAGTGCTCCCTCAACCAGAGTGGGAAATTAAGAAATTGGACTTTGGGGAAGGAGGAATCTCCTTTTAGGGTGTGTTTGGATTTTTCCAGATTACAGATTATCATAGATTATCTCTGTTGTAGCACAGCAGGAACGTCTTGGGCATTTGGAAAGCAGCTGTGCTTAGTGAGAAGTAATTACGAAGTTTTAGGAGGGAGAGAAGAAAGGAATGTAGTCAGGTACTAATTTGCTTTTAGAAAATCTGCCTTGACCTGTGGCTAATTGATCACATACCTATTTTTATTTCTTTCCCCACTTGTCCCCAGAATAAACTGGCACCGAGTTCAGTCTGTTTGAAGACGCTGCCAAATCTGTTCATTTGCATTTAGCTCTGAAGTAGGCGCACGAGGCTGCAGTAACTCCGCTTCATTTTGAAAAGGGTGGGGGAAGAAAAAGCAGGGCAAAAAAACCCTCTTTTTTTTTTTTTTTTTTTTAAAGACTGAAGAGTCTTTTCTGACAGCTAGTCAGAGTTAGAATTAGTTCAAGGAAATGTTAATAATGCACTGCCTGGCTTAATCCCTTTGATATCACCAGGTATCCTCCTGTTCATGGGTTAATTGCTTTAAAAGCGGAGGCAATATTCTGAGCGGTGGGCCGCTTCACCTTTTCACAGCTGTTACCATTGAGTGACAACTAAATCCCATGTGTAAGATGAGGAAGAGCTCAATCTCCAATTGGGAGAAAATTTATGTAAACCGCAATCCCTTCAGAATGTGCGGAAGTCACAGACTTTCTTGATTTACTCTGCTTTTCCCAGAAAGCTCCATTGTTCCCTTCCCTAAGTCCCATCAACCCTTTGTAGCAGAATATCACAGCGGCGGCAGATAGCTTGAAATATATAAATGCTATCATAGCTCTGATTAATAGCGGCGCTTATGAGTCAAGTCTGATAACGGAGCAGCTCTCCACTCAATTTCAGATACCGCTAATGGAATCTGTCTCCTGCAATTGTAATGTGAGAAGGGCTAATTTGCCATGGAGCTTGGAGCTGTCACCAGCCGGGGATTGGGGGGTCAGATGGGAGCTGCCAGGTTTTTGCCCTGCAGCTTGTATCTCTCGCTTTGAATAGCGCAGCCCCCTGCCTGCCAGGGAGCTGATAGGCCGCCGGGGGGTTTATGCCACTCGTACAATAGCGAAGGGCTGCATGGGCTGACTTGGTAATTGTGAAGCCAGCTCATTTTTATTTTATTTTATATTTTATTCTATTTTTTTTTTTACCTCCTCAACTCCTTCTTTCGTCCCCGTCCCCCCCTCCTTTTTTTTTTTTTCTTTCTTCTTCTTCTTTTTTTTTTTTTTTCTTTCTATGGCTGCATAATTTCTAATAAGGGGTTTTAACAAATGTCAGATTAGGAAAAGTTTCTGCAATTACCCGCAAAAAAAAAAAAAAAAGCCAACTTATAAAACATTTAAATAGCTCAAGTCGGCTCCTACTGTGGGTTAGGTTTTTTTGGCTGCTGGAAGCAAGCACTGGTTATTACAGGAGCCTGGGATAAAGGTGTATCTATTTTCCAAGGATTGTGAATCAAATAATGAGTCGAACTAATACACCCTTTGCACTTGCAAAGACACCAGGAGAGAAGTTCTCATTTGTAATGGCTGGAAGCACAGTTTGTACAACTCAAGTGTGAGTATGGGGTGGCATTTCTTAAAGCAGCACAGCCCTGTGTGCATTTTATAGATCTGTCATGAGCTGTTCCACTCGTTGAGCTGCTCTGGAATAGCTCAGTATGGAGATGTTGAATTTAAATACCAAACCTTCTTGCCAAGGGGCTGCTGCAGGCAGGCTCTGCTCCAATGGTGATGGACATCCTGGAGCATGCAAGGTGTGAGGTTGGGATGTCTCATTCTTCACTCCCCTGGCAAGGGGGGACTCTTCCCATCCCTGGAGTCCAGACCCAACATGGAGCCATGGAGGTCCTTGCTGCCATCCCAGAGCACTTTGATCCTTCCAGCAAGAGGATCCAAGGTGGCTTGGCCCCAAGACACAAGGAATGGGGTAGAAGATGCCTTTTGCACATGCTGGTGACCTTCACAGGTCCACATTTCCAAAGGGATGGGCAGAGACAATATCCTTCAGAGGTGGTGTCATAGCAGGGAACCTCCAGTCCAGGAGGACATGTGTGAGAGGGTGCAAGGACCAGCTCCCCTTTGCCAAAATCCTCACTGGCTCAGCACTCCTTAACCACCCTGGACCATCCCCTCTCCAAACTGGCATGTCAATAAAATAACTGCAAGAAAGAAAAGTCGGGAAGTGGTGGCAGTCCCTGGCTGGGTGTGAGGGAACTGGCATTCTGTGCATGTGGTTGGAGGTGAGGGTGCTGCCTGCTCACCCCCATCCCAGAAATCATGGGGCTGTGGGAATGCTGAAGCTGTGGGATGCTGAAATCCTTTCACACGAAGGACAGCAGTTGGTTGTGACCAGACTGGTTTGGTTTTGTTTTATGGTGGCCCTGCCTCTTCCCTTCTCTCCTTGTGACCACAGAACTCGACAAGGAGAGATGAGCCAAGCCCTGCTCTCCTTCCTCCTCCTCCTACTGCGGGCAGGGCTTAAGTGCCTATTGAGCTCCAGGTCCTTGAGGAAGAATAAAATCTGGTTTGCTATTCCCTGTAGTACCTGAGCTGGCTCTTCAGTGCTGAGAGCAAGAGAAACTGCCTTTTGTCATGGAGTGTTTGTGGCTAAGAGGCAGGCAAACCCAGAGGGATTGGGATTTTGGGGGATAATTATTGTTACTTAAGCCCTAAACTCGTGTTTGGATTTTAATTTTTAAATAATTCTTGTCTTTCAGCGCTGATGCTCGTGCACACTTAAAATTTATCAGTAGGAAGCTTGGTTGTTGAGTCTTCTATGTCCTTTTCTGTTTAGCCTGCATAAAAAGAAATAGTTGTGGATTTATTTTTCTTTTAAATTGATTGATTAACAAGAAAAACCTCTAAAATTCAATATGTTAACTGTTTAGTGCACTGCCTTGTAATAAAAATACATTCAAGGGATGTATCTTTGCTGCTGCAAAGCCACAGAATTGCAGAGATAGAAGTTGCTGGTGATGCACCTGGAGTCTGTGGAAGTCAACAGGGAACCACTGACATCAGGGTCATCATCTGCAGGTTCAGGGAGAGACAGAAATTTAAAAATTAAAGATCAATTCTTTAGTTATTTTACATTATTTTCACATTATTTACGTTTTTTTAAAAGTCAGGAGAGTTTTTTCTTATTCCACTGGCTAAAAAAAAAATTAAAAAAAAATAAAAGATGCAAGGCGAAGATCTACTGCCTGTAAAGTTTTGGAGTGAAGAAAAGACAGAAATAATCAGCTTATTTCACTAGGTACAGATAGGTGTTCCCAGTGTTAAATACATCAGCTTCAAAAATAAACCATTCCAATTATCTTACTTTTCTTAATGAATCCGGTGCACTGAAGATTGCATTTAATGAAAACATTTTAATTAAATTCCAGTTCCCATCCATATGTAGCTTTATACCGATTATTTAATACATTTTGGGGAATTATTAAATATATACTATCTGCCATTATTTTCAAAATAAAAAGTAAAAACACTGTTGGAGTTTTTTTGTTAAATGCATATGACTTGTAACCTTGGCTAAAGGAAAATTTTATCAAACTTAAAGGAAAGGCTAAATTTTAAATTGCAAATGTACGTGTTTTAGTGATTACCAACAAATGAAAAGCTGAAAACTATAATTGCAAAAAAAAATGCAGGTTAAAATATTTAATTTCAGCTTTCCCAAATGTTCCTGCAAACTCTTAATAAAAACTTGTAGCTAAAATAGTCCTGATGAAGGCAAATTTCTACTGGCTGCATCCTTGGAGCTGAGCCCCAGCCACTCATTCTTTCACTTGCATGCTTTAAAAGGAAAAAAAAAATCAGATATTTTTAGTCTTTTCCTTTTATGTGTCGGGATGCCATGGGAAAATATTTCTCACAAAGGACTGTGTGGCCTCTCCTTTGCTGACTCAGATTTCTGAGTCTGTTTTCAGATGATGGTCACGAAGACTTTCCCACTCCGACTGTAGCTTCAATTCTTTTCTTCTTCCATGAGTTGGCTCCTGTATGCTGGAGCTGTTCTTTCTCATACTGAGCCCAAAGACTGGGGGAACAAGCTGGATTTTGGGGGAGCAGCTATCTGTCCTGCCTCCTCCCCAAAATATTGGGATAAAGCTTTCCTAAGGTGTTGCTTTTCCATGAGGCAGTCGAGGATTCAGCTGTTGGGTGTCTTTGCTGTGTTTTGTAGCACCTCAGCTGTCTTTCAAAAATGTCAGAGATAGAAGCACGAGTAGAAGTTGAGTGAGGGTAATTCTCTGCTGCTCTCTGCTCTGCAGTCCTGATGTGCTGTCAAAAGGAAATACTATTAAGCAATTGGAAGGGATTTCCAGGAAAAAACCCAAATGTTTCCTTCTCCCAACCATGGCACAGCTGGGAAGCCTCCAGGCAGTGTGGGTGGCAGGGTGGCCGAGCCCAAAGGCTCTGTGGTTCCTTCTTGTCCAGCAAAGCTTCACTGCAGGAAATATTTCCATTGTCAGTGCCAGGCCTGAGTTTGATTTTGGTGAGACAAGTGACTCTGTGTACTGGTTTGAGAGCAAAACCAGTGAGAGACTCCAAGTCAGAAATACAATTTATTAAGAAATAGGAAGAAAAGAAAGAAAGCCACTGACAAAGTCAGAATACAACCTGATATCCTGTTGGTCAGGGTGTTGGTAGCAGGTGGTAGATGAGCCTGGTCTTCCTCTGAGAGTTCAGTGAAGAGAGGCTGCTTGGTGTCCCAAATCTCAGGTTTTTATCCAGGTAGAGGGGCTTGGCTCCTCCCCCTGGATGGAGCATTTCCCAATGGGATGATGTAAGTTTATCAGTGGACTCAATGGCCCATCAGCAGAAAACCCCTCCCTGGAGGGAGGATGGGTCCTGGGAGAGATAAGGAAATTGCTCTTGCTGGTTTCTGATCACTGGCTTATCAACACAAGATTGCATCGCCTCCCCTCATCCCAGTTCCAGCAGATGGTGATAGAATAACACACCTTTGATTACATTTTGCACTGCAACCCAGGACACTGTGTGCCATGAAAAACTTCATAACTTCCACATGACAAGTGGCCTCTTCATCTTGTTTCCTCTGTCTCCATGTTGGTCACTATGGGAGGTGTCCTTTAGTTCTTGTATTAACCTTTCTCCACAAAATACTCTGTCTTAACCGCAAGAATTCTCTCTGTGCCTGTAATTAAGGCAGCCATTATCTTCTGGCTCCCCAATGTCCTGCTTCCTTCTGTAACATGTCGTCAGCATCTCCAGTTGCAGATTGCACTGCCCTCCTTTGCAAATGTTTTCATGTTTCTAGAGAATCACAGAATCCCAGGATTGGGATGGGTTGGAAAGGGTCTTAAAGCTCATCCCATTCCAAACCTTTCACTAGGCCAGGCTGCTTCAATTCCCATCCATCCTGGCCTGAAACACTTCCAGGAATGGGGAAAAAAAATCTTGGCTTGTAGCTTCATGACCTCAGTTTCAAAGCTCTGCCCCATTCCTTTGCTTTTCCAATTTTTCCCATCTCTATTTTACTCTCTTTTGCAAGTTTTTTATACCTTTTTTGGAGAATTCTTTTATCTCACTCTGCCTTGCATCACTGAACACCCATCAGTGTTTTCTCCACCTTGAGGCTGGTCTTTGGTCCAAAGTACTGTAGGTGGCTGAGCTGCCATGCCTGAGGTTTTTTGTCACCTCCTTGGACAGTGTGTCATCTGGGCTTTGAGGCCCAGTGTCACACTGTGCCACAGAATTCCAAGAGGCTGCAGAGGCAGAGGAGCATGGAGACCTTCATGTTGATCAAAATGAGCTGTATAACCACGTTACCCCAGCTGAAGGGCAGGATTGATTTAATTTGCCCCAAAATCATGCTGACAATGGCATGGGATTTATTTCTACCTGTCCTGCTGGTGCTGCTTTTCACTGTGGATTATTGCATTTCTTCTACCAGGTGCTCTTCATCCTCCTCTGGAGATACCTGCTCTGATTGCTTCCACTTTTGACAAGAGTTTTTTTCTGAAACTCACAGATCCATCATTTCTATTGCTGGTAACAGAACCTGCAGAAAAACCCTTGATCTGCAGCTTGCATTTCCCAAAGCTGTTTTCTTGATGTTCTTCAAGAATGCAACACACTCCCGTTTGGTTTTTTGACATGTGCTTAGAGGAGCTTAGTGCTCCATGCATGAAATGGGCTCTCACAAAGGAGGTGAGCCAGGAGCTCAGCAGCTTGGCTTTCCCATGAATTTCCTGGGAAAGTTGTTCAGCCTGGAGAATATTCCAGGGAGACCTTAGAGCCCCTTCCAAAACCTACAACAGCTCCAAGAGAGATGAGGCAAGGATTGGACAAGGGCCTGGAGGGGCAGGACACAGGGAATGGCTTCCCACTGCCAGAGGGCAGGGTCAGATGGGAGATTGGAAGGAATTGTCCCCTGTGAGGGTGGGAGGCCCTGACACAGGGTGCCCAGAGAAGCTGTGGCTGCCCCTGGATCCCTGGAAGTGTCCAAGGCCAGGCTGGACAGGGCTTGGATCAACCTGGGATAGTGGCAGGTGTCCCTGCCCATGGCTTTGGTTGGAACAGGATGATCTTTAAGTTCCCTTCCAACCTAAGCCATTCTATGATTGTTTTTATGATTCTGTGCACAGACAGGTCTGTGGGCTGTGCTTAGTTTGGGCTCCTGACCCAGCTGTGCTCCGTGAGGAGAGGTGTCCTCTGTCCCACATAGCTGGGATAAGTCTTTAAGCTTTGGGTTGAGTGGCTTTTGCTTAAGCCTTATTTCATAAAACTCAATTCTCAGGTTTGAGACATTTTATCAAGAGGATGGGATTTCTTTCATCTCATTTGAACTCTAATGATATGTTTGAGTCTTCCCTGGGAAAGACAAGGAGAATTGGTGGATAGTTGGGACGTTTGCCTAAAATGCTGCTTTTCTGAAGATTTTTGGAAAAGTTGTTTCACCTTTTTTTTTAACCTTATTTCGCTGCAAGAATTTCAAAGGGATTTATGAAGTTGTTTTTTGTAAATAAAACTCTGAACTGTTTAAATAGTTTAGTCAAAACAGGAACATTATGAAGTAGATTTGTGTATTGGGGACCTGTTGGTTTTTAATTACACATGGTCCTGCTGCCCTTTCCTGGTGTTTTTCTTCAGCTTTTTTCCCATTTCTGTTATTTTTTGAGACTTCTTCCTGCAGTCTTGATGTTGAACTTGCTGTGTCACCTTGAGCTTGGCCTGGAACACCTCAGAACTGTTTCCTTTTTCCCCAGTGTTAACTCCATACTTCTCACCCTTTGGGTCCATCCTGCAGGTGCAGATCTCAAAATACTTCACAAAGGAGATAAAAATCTTTAGTCCTGTTTTCTAGATATCTTCAGATACTCTGGCAAACCAAGGAGAAGAGCCCTTGTAGAGAGGGCTCTGTCAGGAGCTTCCTCATCTCACGTGGAAATCACACATGTAGCTCCATGAAGCTATAATTTTTTTGACTTAAACCTGCTAGAATTGTTAGGATTAAGTGGAACTCTGTGTGTCTGGGGTGGAATTAGAAAAATTTGTGGTGGAGACTAGCTGAGTCTTATAGTGGAATGGTGAATTTCTGGAGAGGAGCTTTGACCACAGCTATTTGTGGTTTTGGATAAAATTTAATTGAGTTAATGTGAATTAATTCTGTTAGTGTAAATTAATTGCGTTACAAATAATTTAATGTTGTGATACCCCACATGGTGTCATTTTCAGGGTGACTTCCTAAAGGGGAGAGCTTCCAGACAGGCAGAGGCAGAGCTGCTCCCAGGGAGACTGCCAGGGAAGAGCCACTGTGGTGGAATGGGTTTCCTAAGCTCCACCTCGTGGGCTCCCTGTGCTGGCTGCAGCATCCAGCTGAGTTGGGCCAGCAGCTCCGTGGGGAATGTGTGCCATAATCCCACCTGGGAGTCACAGGCTTTGGGCTCACAGCCATCCCAACAGTGGCTGTTTCACCCACTCCCTCCCTCTTGCTGGAGCTGGCACCCATTTCCCACCCTCCTGACCCTGCTGGAGCTGTGGGTGCTGCAATCCCCACCCACCCTCAGGACACCAAACACCCCCCTGGAAAGCTCTGCCAGTGCTGTCCATCCTGAATAGCTCTAATCCACTCTTAATTCAGCTCCTGGATGAATTGAAGGCTGCACCCTTGCTGGCATCTCCTCCAGAGTATCCCATTAAAGCCATGACTCCCTGGCTTGGTGCACCACCACCCTCATCAGGGTTTCTGAACCAAATTCAATTCTGGAAGTTTTCATGGCGAGAAGAAGCAGATTCTTTGGTGTTGGGTGGCTGGCAAACAGGTTTTGCTCTTCCCAATGGCAATCCTTAGCAGAGAAATTATTAGGGAGATCTTAACCATATAATGTTCTGGCAGGGTGCTGGGTGGCACTCGCTGCTGCTGCTGCTGCAGTATTTTTTATTTTTTTTTTAAATTAAAAGAAGGACAATAAAGTAGGCTTTTTTTTTGTTGGAAAAGAAGATTTCATGTTATCTGTGTTTGCAGGCTTTCTGGCTCATATGCTGGAGGAATCCTTGCTGCGGGGGTGTTTTCATTTTCTCGTCTAACATGGCAGTGGTCCATCACGGCAGAGGTTTTCAGCTTAAACAATCTGTTTGTGGGGCTGCTGATGGCTCTCACTGCTCATTTTGAGGAGGCATCCACTGCAAAAGAAAGATCAAAGGTAAAATATCTCAAGCAAAATGAATAGTTCTTTATTTTAGTCGTAATTGGTTATCACCTGATTGTTTCATTTCCTGCTCATTTACGGCTGATTCAATTTTGTTTAAATAAAAAAGCCAAATTTTGGGTCTTGCTTCAGCACCTGTGTTGAGTGGGGTCCATCCCTGACCTATCTGAGTGTTCAGAAGTGACAAGCATTGAAAAAACCCTGCCCTCTTTGCTTAAGGATTGAGTTGGGACATGTTGGTTACGTTTGGGGTTGGTTTATTTAATACCCACAGGGTGGAAGCAGGAAAACCAAAATCATTTCAATCTAAACATTTGAGTTCATCCTGCATCAAAGACATAAACTAGGCTGTGAGTGTTGAAGATTTTGTTTTAAGAACTGGTAATTTTCTTTGGGGTAAATGGATATATTTTACAGAAAACTTCATCTAATCAGAAACCCAGTTTCAACTCAAAAACAGGAACGAGCAAATTTTCCATCAGTTTTTCTTTTGAAATTAAATGTGCCCCTAAAATAATGGCATTGTTAAATACAGAGACTTAAAATTTCATGCTGTATTTTCTACTTTATAAACAGACCAGGCAGCCAAATGATATTTGCTTGTTCTTTCCACTTCTGTTTGCCCGAACATCTGATCTCTTTTCCTCCGACAGACTTGCCTGCTGTGACTCCTGTGAATTGTATGAATAAAGGGATTTTTGTCAGGCTAGACTAGAATTTCAGGAGTCTGCAGTGGTACTTTACTCAGCTTCGTGAGTTCTCAAATAACATGTTTTATCAATGGCTGCAGAGACCTTGTTTCACCGTTGGATTTTTTTTTTTTAATTATTATTATTTTCTAATGAGCAGTGTCCCAAGATCCCCCACAACCTGAACTCCACAGACGTGGAGCTGGGCATTTTCCAACCTTCTCCCATGTTTCACATGCCCAGTTTCCAATGGGATTTTCAAAATTAGATTTTCAGGAGTAGTTAAGGAGCTTGTTCCAATGGTTTTTTTGAGCGTCTGGCATCCCACGCCTGGAAGAAGCCAGGCTGCCAACAGCAAGCTTGCAGTGCTTTTCATAAATCAGATGGTCATACAGACATCATATTGGAGTTCATCCATGTACTTTAAAAATTACTGAGGTGGTTCTGAGCCCTGCCAGGCAGTTCTGAAACTCATAAAGGTTTTTTTTTGAACTTATGCATGGCAGGGCAATGTCCAGCATGGAATGCTGAGCAGTGAATTAAAAATTGCAAGATGATCCCATCACTACACCGAGGCAAGTGTTTGCATCTCACACACCACCCTCTCCAGTGGCTGAAACCAGCAGGGGAGGTTTAGGTTGGATATCAGGGAAAGGTTCTTTCCCCAGAGGCTGGTTGAGCACTGGAACAGGCTTCAGGTTTTAGAATAATGAGGGGTGGCACCTTTAATTCCTGTGGTTTAGGAATTTTGTGCAGCCCTGACTTTAGCCCTCTGTGCTTAGTGAAGAGGAGAAAATCATTCCTGTTATAAGAAAGTAAATTTCTGTAGATAATGGCTTTCTTTTAGGACATTTCTAAAAAGCCATTCAGAGTGAACTGCTAGGCAGTCTCCCCTGTGCAGCTGGCTTCAGGAATTGGACTCACCACATCATTGTGATGTGATGATGCTGCACAGGATCTCTGTACACATGGAGGCATGGCTGTTCAGCTGGACACTTCTTAAAAAATGTTTTCTGTTAAACAGCTGAAATCTTCTGTAACTAATAAAAAACCCCTGAGTTCTGTGTTACAACTGACCAGTGCTCACTGGTGTATTTGCCTTTCTCCTGTAAAGACACTGGGCTGAATCTTTTTGATCTCTGGATGTTCTTGCAAACTTGTAATGGTGAATTTTTGTATTTTCTTCTCCTCTCAGATCTCTAAATTGGGTGCCTTTTGCTGTGGGCTCAGTCTGTGCAATCAGCACACAATAGTGCTTTATGTTGCTTGTGTTGTGCCCTGGGTTCTCTCACGGCTTTTCAGAAAGAGGGTATGTATTTACTGACCCACACCTCTGTTTTTCTAAGGCTGGGTTTAATTCTTCTCCCCCAGGACTTGTGCCACTTCTAAGCTGATGTATGTGACTGATCAGAACCCACTGAAGTTACAGTCTGACACCCCAGCCACTGATCTCAAGGGGATCTGATTTAAAGAGGTTCTTCAAGAAAAAAGGCTTTGACAAGGGCATGGAGTGATAGGAAAAGGGGACTGGCCTTAAACTGATAGAGGGCAGGGTTAGATTCAGATATTAGGAAGAAATTCTTCCCTGTGAGAGTGGGGAGGCCCTGGTCCAGGGTGCCCAGGGAAGCTGTGGCTGTCCCTGGATCCCTGGAAGTGTCCAAAGCCAGGTTGGACAGGGCTTGGAGCAACCTGGGAGAGGGGAAGGTGTCCCTGCCATGGCAGGGGGTTGAAACAAGATGATCTCTAAGTTCCCTTCCAATCCAAACCATTCTGGGATTCTGTGATCACAGTTTAGGGCATTTTGCTCATGCTGGTGATCTGTGACCCCCCTTGTGTCCCTGGCACAGGAGTCCATTCCAAATACCCTGTGAGCTCAAATAATACTTGGAGCTAAAACCTCAAGATTCCTCGTGCCATCAGCTCACCTGGAGATGAGTTTCTCTGTGTTGGCTCCCTGGTGGTAACCAGCCAAAGCCACATCCACCCTGTGTGGTTCTCAGCAGTGGCACAGGGCATAACCAAGCCTGAGTGAAGCTTCAAGAAATGTGATGCAACTCAAGACAAGCTTGATCCAAAATCTCTTCAGCACCCTCAGCAACCCCCTTTCCTGGCCATATATTTCCATTAACACAATCAAGAATCACTTCTGCAATATATTTATGTTCTTTAAATGGGTTTTTTTGGGGTTTTTCCCAGAGACCTCTGTGATTTCCAGGCAATGCTGTGCCACTATAATAATCCTGGGAAATACTGTGGACACCCCAGTAGTGCCTGCTGCAGGAAACCACAGAATAAGATGGAAATGGATGGAAAACTGCCTTTTTAAAGTACAAATGAGTCACCTTTCTTCTGACCACCACCATTATCAAGCTCCTTTCTCTGCTCCATAGATCATCACTCCCAGTAACCCCAAATGCTGAGGAAGTGCTTTGATTGACAGGGCAGGGGCTAACGACAAAGCAAGCGTGCAATATTCTAGGGTGGGATTTTCCAAAGCACTTAAAGGAGTTAGGCACAGAAGTCCCTTTGAAAGTCTTGTCTCCCTGACCCCTTAGGCAGTCTCGAAAATCCCACCCCAAAAGTTGGCCTATCCAATTTAGCCAGCATAATCACGATCAAGGAAATGGCAAAACTGACTCCTGATGATGGTGATGATGTGTGTAGTTGTACTAGAGCAGCATTTATGTGGGGTTTTTTTTTTTTTTTTTGCCAGATGGAAAACCAGCCAACTCTTAATCGCTGCAAAGTGGGTTATCTCAGCCTTGCAGTGCTTCAGCCATCTATGCATGTCATGCCATGATTTAAATGTGAAAGATGCAATGAGTATGATACTCATGAGTCCTAGCTAATATTATTTGCTTCACTTAAATTTCACCCTGCCATGCAAAGGAGATCAGTTTGATGCAGTTTCCTAGTAATCCACAAAATCGTGAGGTTTAACATAGCATTTTGTAGGGACTTACTATAAATTGAGAGATCAGCTCTGTGTAAATATATTTGATGTTTTTTCTTTATCTGTTCTTGAAGTTCCAGCGTGATTAAACTAAAATAAACATTGTTATGCAATATGACATATTTTGGTGCAGGAATTGTCCCTAGGCCATTTGCTGAAGTTGAGTTTATGCTTCTTGGCTGGTTTGCTGCCTTATCTCTATCTGCCGGCTTCGTCCTACCTCAATCGAGCCCGCTGGACATGGGGAGACCAGACGACTTTTCAAGGATTTTTGACCCACTTTCTGAGGGAAGAATATGGGACATTCAGTCTGGTAAGCAAGGGTCATTTCCTAAATGGCTTCCTTTTCACTTACACAACAGCAGAAATGTTCTGTTTGTGACGATTCAGGGCTTGTGGGGAAGGAAATTGAAAATGTTTCATTTTGTAAGTGTTCGTTTCTGATTTTGACCTCCTGACCTGTCAGGTTTTCTGGGAATGGATCAGATGGCTAGGAAAGCAAAGAGATAATTCTCACTGCTCTATGGGGTGAGCCATATCATGTCCTGGGAGCTGTATGGGTGTCTTATGTGTGTAGGAGCCAAAATAACAAACTGTGCCAGAGGGAGTCATCTATTTTGTTGGTTTTGGTTGGGTTTTTTTGGTGTTTTTAAGATGAATATTGTCATACTTTTCTATTTTTGACTCAAGATATTTAAAGAGGTTGCAAGCAGTTTTCATTTAAAAGCTATTCCTCTTTAATTTACTAATGTTGAATTTAAGTGAATGGTCGGTCTGAGAGTTCTAAATTATTCCTCTTAACTTATTAATGTTGAATTTAAGTGAATGGTTGTTTTGAGGGTTCTCAGGAGCCTCTGATCTGAGTTATTGAGGTCTCTGCTCTTGCCAAGAGAGGGAAGAATCCATGGTTGCTTTCAGAGTGCAGGGTTTGCATCTGCCTCCTCCAGCCCTCACTTGGATCTGGGCTCTGGCTACCCAAGGAAATCATCAGCCCATCACCTCAGAGTCTGTCCTGCTTCAAAAATTTCAGGGCAGAGGGCTGGGAAATCACACCACTGGGAGGAAAATTATAAAAAAGTGTGGTCTAAATGTTCTGTCAATCCCTGGAGTCCTGGAGCCCCATATCCTCAGAAATCACCCCTCACATGCAGCCAGCGTGACCCAGCACGGCTGTCACTGTGCCATTCCACCCTTCTCAGAGAGCTGTCTGGCTGTAGGATGTGTGTCAAAAGACATGATAATCCCTGCTGCTGCCACTAAATCTTTCCAAAAACTCCTACAGAGACCAGGTCCACCCTCTGAAGGACTTGTGAGATTTGCCCTGTTGTCCTGTTCCCAGCTGTCTCCTGAGAATCAGCCTCTACTGGGCAGAGCAATACCAAGGCATGCAAATCCCTTAACTCCTCTCTCCATCAAATGTGATGAATTCAAGTTGATGTTCAGGAGGCTTAGGGATGGACTGCATGTAATCCTATGCCACAAATCACATTTAGGATGAACTTGTCTGAAGCAGGAGCAATAAATACAGCAAAATCCAAGTGTTTGGTCCCGGTGCCAGTTGGGATAATGCCAGAGCACTGCTGGATGGACAGACAGCTTTTACATCCCACAGCTCTGTTTTAAGGGCAGGCAGGGTCAAAAAAAAAAAGCCCTGAAAATATTTTGGAGAGGCTTCCACCTGTAAGCCATGGATCAGAAATGTCATCTCTGTGATGGATGTGTCCAGGGCCCTGCCAGCAATGTGGGGCTTCAGGAGCTGTGAGCTGGCCCTCCATGCTCTAACACTTATTTTTTAATCAAATCCTGGATGCAATTAGCTATTCCATTTCTCTGAGATTAAATATTCTTTCCAGACCTCCTGAACCTATTTTCCTTATCTTTTATCTGGTAGCCACCACTTTTCCAGCAAGCAGCAATGAAGGTAATTCCTCACCTCCACACAGCATGTCTTTTTCTCAGACTTGTGCCATGGATTGCAGGTCTCTGCAATAAAAATTCTCATTATCTCAAAGATTTTTGTACAGCTCTGCCTCTGTCAGGGCAGAGGCAAGTCTGGTAAGCAAGGAGGAGCTGAGTTTGTCTTAGGCTGTGGGGAGATGTCTCAATAAATAATTGCAGCATGAAGATACAGGGCACGGCCTCAAGTTGTGCCAGGAGAGGTTTAGATGGGATATTAGGGGGAAAAAAAATCACAGAAATAATGGTCAGGAATTGCAACAGGCTGCCCAGGGCAGTGGTGGAGTCCCCATCCCTGGAGGGATTTAAAAGATGTGTGGATGTGGCACTTGGGGATAGGGGTTAATGGTGGGCTGGGCAGTGCTGGGACAATGGTTGGACTCAATGATTTCAGAGGGCTTTTCCAACCCAAATGATTCCATGATACAGCAGAGATCATGGTTAAAACATATGACATGCTCTAATCACAGGATAATGTGTTGTCAGCACTTTGAAGACATGCTTATGCAGGAGGTAAATGCTTCAGTGGCATCACATAAAACAGGAATGTGGGAGAAGATCTTGTGGGAGTAAAGGTAGAGGTTGCCTTTCTTGCAAACAGAAAATGAGGAGACTCTCTTGCCCCAGTGATACTCAGACAGTGTGTGGGTTCCTCATGGGTTTCCTTTGTTTTTATTTTAGGCCAAGTCCGAGACAGGATCCAGTATGGAAGAGATGCTGCTGTGAGTAACACCTTGGCTGTGCCTTTCAGTGAAGAGGAACCTATTGCTGCTGCTGTCCTTTGGGCCAGAGTGGCTCCTGTCCTTCCTTTCCTCATCCTGTTCAGAGCTGGGGCTGTGTGTGTCCAGCACAGGGACAGCATTCCTGTCCTCTGTCTTCCCAACTGAAGCAAAAACACTGGATCCCCCATCCCAGTGATTTTCCCTTCAAAATCCAGCCAAATAACCTACTCTTGTCTCCATTTCTGGTAGACAATCCCAGCAGAAAGGCAGTATGTTCTGTTGTGCTTATTCCCTGTTTCTCCTGACACTTCAATTGAGTGCAAGGGGTGATTTGCTTTAATTTCTCCACAGTTTCCAGCTGGCACAGATGAAGTCAGAGCTCTCCCTTCCCGTCCTTGCCCTGGCACTCGTGGCCTGTGTGAGCGCAGCACTGCCGTAAGTTGGACAATATTTCCTTCAATGTGCATTTTTTGCACATTTCTCTTACTGCCTGCATGGCTTGTTTTGCCTTCTGCTTGCTGCTGGAGAAATTGCAGCAATTGGGTGTGGTCATATATGATTAAAAGTAGAATATATCCCTTGCTCCTGGTTAACCCCATGGCTTGGTAGATGGCAAGCTTAACATTTCTGAAATGCTGATGGTTTTGTGCTTTGAAAACAGAAGTTTCATAAATGGCAAAGGTTAAGAAAGACTCATCAGCTCCTTGTGTTAAATGCATTTTGGTATGGGAGGAGTTCAAGCACATATAGTTTTTGCTTCTATTTTTAATCATGTCTCAGAAATGATAATTTTTTTTCTTTAATAGGAAAAAGCAGCAGAAATCACCTGTGATCTGGCTGTTCACTGGAATGCTCTGCCTTTATTCCCTTTTCTTTGCTTGGAGAGCAAATTTGGATGTTACAAAGCCTCTGTTTCTAGGCGTGGTAGGTTGCACCCCAGAAGTTGCTTTGGCATGTTCATTTTTGAGAGGAACACTCAAAACCTTAAAACCACCTGACCAGGAGCAGGAAGTTGTTTTGAAGCAGCAGAAGGTGCCAAAATACAGCTCCAAGGGCAGGTTGGATGGGGCTTGGGGCAACCTGGTCTAGTGGAAAGTGTGAGATTGGGGGGTGGAATGGGATGGTCTTTATGGTCCCTTCCAAGCCAAGGCTGGTTCTGGGATTCTCTCTGCTAGGTGGAGCGGTTCTGGCTGCAGAGCAGTGCTGTGGTGGCTGTGCTGGCAGGGCTGGGGCTGCCCACGCTGGCCAGCCTTGGCAGGAGCACTGTGCTGGAGGGCACCTGGCTGCTGCCATGCCTGGAGTGGCTTCCTGCTCTTGCCCTTGTTGCTTCTCAACTTTGGGCAAATTACAGGTGAGAAGTTCCCTTGGTGCCGCCTCTCAGGGTGAGTTGGGTTGCTCCTGGGGTTTCTGTCCTTGGCTGGGAGTGGGAAAGGCACTTTGCACATCCCACCTAAGCTTGCATGGTCATGGCCTGCAGGACTTCTTGGTTTGATCTCCTTCAGAGTCACCAATTCCAGGCTGTAAATGGGGATGTCACGTAGGTTGAAGGAAAAAAACTCCATAGATATGTAAACTTCTCATAAAAAACCCTTGTAAAGCTGTGCTTTGTCTCCTAAAGGTGGTGTGCAGAATTCATTTGGCCCAAACTTCCCTTGGTTTCCTTCAGGTTACCTTGTGCCCTGAGGGTTTTTTTCTATGTATTTTTCCCATTTTGGAAGAATCAATCTGTAGTTTGGGGCCTCCCTATCCCATAACCATGTGCAGTCACTTGGATAGGAATCAGTGTCCTGGTAGGGATGCTTAGGTACAGGCTGACCTAGGAAGTTGTAGACTTCATCCTCAGGAATCCTTTTTTTGGCACACCTTTTCCAAAGGCTTGTCCATAGGTGAGCCAGTCATAGCTCATGTCCTGGAGTGTTCTCTGAGTCCATACCTGAAGTATGTGCACATAACTGGAATGAGGAGGACCCAATCTCAGGTGATGTAAATCTACTTCTGCCTGACACTACAAAAACTTGGCTTTTTCAATCTTGATTAAAACACTAGAGGTTGAGGAGGATTTCAAATGCTCTACAGAACCATCATTGTACTGGCACTTCCAGCACCAACTAAAAAGTTTTTAGATTTAGCCCAAGAAGAAATCAGAATTAAGGTGAAGGCATGCAGTGAGTGTGTATTTTGGCAAAACTGAGTGGGTGGTGCTTTCTGAGGGCCTTTGCTTTGTTTCTGTGTCTCAGTTTCTCTGAAAATGGAGATATTGTTGTAGTGATTAAGTTGTTGACACCCTCCATCCCTGGCAGTGTTCCAGGCCAGACTGGACGGGGCTTGGAGCAACCTGAGATAGTGGAAGGTGTTCCTGCCCATGGCAGGGGGTTGGAATGAGATGTTCTTCTAAGTCCTTTCCAACTCAAACCTTTCTGTGTCTCTGTGACATTTTCAGCCTGTCCAGGCTGGATTTCCCCTGTTGGTGCCCATTGTTCTGCAAAGCCATGCAAATATCTGCTTCTAAGGTTCTGATTTTCATCTGTTCTCTTCAGCACTTGTGATCAGAGCAACAACTACGTTGTTGATAAGTTTGCAAGGAACGTGCTGTCCTCCATGCCCACGGGGGCCGTGATCCTGCTAAGAGGAGACTTGCCTGGGAATGCTCTTCGTTACCTTCATTATTGTGAGGGCATGAGGCCAGATATCACCTTAGTGGACCAGGAGGTATGTTAGAAAGTGCTGTTTAGAAAGGCAGGTTTAAACATGAGCTGCAAAAGTTCTGTTGTTCCTTTGTCTCCTTCAGAGGGTCCCTCTGTTCATGGAGCTCGTGATGGGGAAATAAATAAAATTGATTTACTTTTTTAAAAGAGATGTGAGTGACCCTGGGATGGAGCGTGGTGTGCACATTCCTTTTCCACTGAGAAATGGAAAAAAAAAAAAGTTACAGGGTGGGTCACCCACACTTCCACTGCCACATCATCCTCACGCCTGGCTCTGCAACAAGAGTCTGTGACTTGTTGGCAAACCCCAAACCCAATTCCTGGTGTTTAACCAAACCAAATCCCTGCTGTGTGGCTTAGCAGCAGCGGCTGTTTTGTGTTGGGGTGAGGACCAGGTGCCTCTGATTAGAAGGCACTGATGGCTGTGACCCTGGTGGCCCAGCCTGGTGCTGTGGTGTGACCATGGTGACCCAGCCTGGTGCTCTGGTGTGACCCTGGTGCCCCAGCTTGACCACAGTGACCCAGCGTGGTGCTCTGGTGTGACCCTGGTGACCCAGCCTGGTGCTCTGGTGTGACCATGATGCTGTGGTGTGACCCTGGTGACCCAGCCTGACCATGGTGACCCAGCGTGGTGCTGTGATCTCGTGTCACTGCTGACGTGGTGGGTGACTTCCCTGAGCAAACAGTCATTACTCCTGCAGAAACCATTTCTTCTGGATGTAAATCTTGTGATTCCTCTTTTAGTTGTGATAATATCTTTTATTCCAGATGATGACTTACAAATGGTATTTACCCAAGCTGGCAAAGCATTTACCTGGAGTTTATTTTCCTGGGGACCGGTGGAATCCTGTGGAAGGAGTATTACCCGACGGGACACTCGCCTTTAATCTCCATCGTTTCCTCAAAGTAAATAAACAGTAAGCGTTTCTTTCATATGTAACAGCTTTCCTAAAATCTCTGACCTTTTTCTTTTTTTTTCCCTCTTGAAATTGTTTATGGAACAGCTTGGTACTGCATCCAAAAGACCAATTTTCTCCACTGACTTCCTCCCCGGTGGCGAGATTATTTTTGCAATTAAAGCAAAATATCTCTGCAGAAGTAACTCCATCCAGATATAATACTGCCTGTTGTTTTGAGGTTGGTTTGGTTTTTAGGAAGGAGGGAAAAAAAGGTGATCTGCAGAGTGTTTACTGATGATTTTTTTGTTGTTGCTGATGCAATTCATCACAGAGAATAGGAACGTTCCTGTGTACTCAGAACGATGATGGTTGGAGAGCAAATTGCTGCTGCTTCTCCTTTGTGAACATTGTGGCCAACTGATTAGCATAGAATGAATGTATTCCAGGAATAATCATCATATAAAAATAGCTTAGTAAGAGTGGAGAAAGGATTAGATACTCACACGAATAAGAATAGCATCTGCATTTAGACTAGCTGGGGTGAGCCCTGCGAGGGTGGGGAGGCACAGCCAAGTGCCATGGGGAGAAGTGGGCTTTTCCTACAGCTTCTGGCCTGTTAGGGAGGTCCAGGAGAGGGGACAGGATGTCTCAGCTATGCTGGCTGCTCAAGATGGGCAATGTCAGATGGGGAATTCATCTGCTTTCCAGACTGCCCCAAAAATTGCCCGTGCTGGTGTGCTGGATGGGTGTGTTTGCTGCACAGTGTGATGGGCTTTGGTTTGCTCAGGGACATGGGTCCAAGGTGGCTTCACCATTGCTCTCTCTGTTGTTTCTTTTGGCAGGAAGGAAGTGTTTGTCTGCATAGGCCTTCATGAAGGGGACTCGACTTGGAGAAGGAGCCACTCGCTCTGGCCCTGGGGTACGTGTGAAAAGTTGGTTCCTTCTGGAGCAGTGTTTGACCCAGGAGAGTGGATTCGTCTCACAAGGGATCTCTATAACTGGACTGAAGACTATGGCAGGTATGAGGCAGAGGAGCCTCTGCTCCTTCCTGCTCATCATTTTCTGCCAGCAGCCTTGCCACACCCACTGCAGTGTTAGAGGAATTAAACAAGAGCCATAATCTCAATCAATGTTTTGTGTTCTGGAGAGATAGCAGGGAGAAATTCTTCCCTGTGAGAGTGGTGAGATGCTGGCACAGCCCAGAGAAGCTGTGGCTGCCCCATCCCTGGAACTGTTCCAAGCCAGGTTGGACAGGGCTTGGAGCAACCTGGGATAGTGGAAGCTGTCCCTGCTCATGGCAGGGAGCTGGAATTAGATGGTCTTTAACCAAACCACTCCATGATCTTTGATTTTTCATAGTGTGAAAAATAGCAAGTACATCTCTAGTCAAATATGAGGCCCAATTCTGACCTTAAAACTTGACCAGGATCTAAAATTATTGAGACATCCAGAGGTTTAAATGTCATAGGCTGACTTGTGGTGGTAAAAAACATCTCTGGCTTTGAGTCCCCTGAAATACCTGATACGCCAGAGACTCCTTCTATGGAGAGAAAGGAACAAAGTTTTTTAAATGACAGAGAATCAGCTGAATTCCCTGCTGTCAGAGCCACAGGCTTCATGACAGGTTTTCTGCTGCCTGGGAAGTCTGTAGCAGCCTGGGATGGGTTGGAAGGACTGTGGTGGTTAAAACCCAGTGACATGGATCTGATGGCTGAATTTTCTTTCCATTCCTTTTCAGTTTCAGCCCCTCTTCCTGGGAAGCTGTCGCCAACGAGGAGATGTGGCAAGCCAGGTAATTTTCCTTTGCTCTCTTCCAACAGCCAGTGGGCACTGCCAGCTCAGTGGTGTGGAAACACACACCAAAGCAGGCAGCTTGATGGGCCATGACCTTATTGGGTCTACATGTGCCAAGCTTTAGAAGGAAAAGGCTGGCAGGATGAGATGAAGCGTGCAAGGCCTCCAGCAAAGCCTTCAGGAAAGTGGTGGCTTTGTTCACCAAAAGGTTCTGCTCAAAGTCTCTCAGAGGTAGTTGGGGTGTAGTGAGGAAATAGATTATGGAGAGAAATTTGTGTCACTGATGCCTTAAATGGAGATGCAGTGTGCTGCCCCACACGTGGATATGTTGAAGCTGTGTGTAACACTGTGATGTGAGCTGGTTGCATTAGGCAGTTACCACATGGAAGTTTTTCTTGTTTTCCTAGGATGAAAACAGCTTTCTTCATCTTTGACCTCGCAGAAACAGCCAGTGTGCCTGCAGAAATGAAATCACAACTTTACACATTTGCATACAGTGTAAGTGCTGAATTTGAGTTAGGAATGCTCCCTGCAGCCTCCATCATAATTTTTTTTCCCCCCTTTTCTTTTAAATTTATGGAGTCCATGGAAATATGGTGTTTCCATGCAGGCCCTGTAATCTGCATTCCCCTTGTTTATCCAAACTGGGAGCACAGCTGATCCAAAGAGATTTGTTCAGGGATTTCATCCATTCCTGCTTGCCCCCTCGGTCACGGAGGATGCCAAAAGCAAACCAGTCAACACCCTGCTTTTGCTATAATTATGTTGTCTGTGCTGGGCTCCAAACCCATGCCAAGAGATTGCTTGTCCTGAAGTCCCCTCTATGCACTTGTCCCCTCTGTCATTACACAGTCGTGTGTCTGAGCCAGCAAGTGTAAAATCCGACAGTCTTCTCACTGCAAATTAATTCTGCTGCATTTCACACCAAAGAATAACACCCATAAGCTGGTGTAGGTATCTCTGGAAACACTGGGCTGCCTGAGATGCCAACAGATGCACGGAGTGATCAGTGTGTGTCAGCAGAGAGGAGCAGCATTTCATACTCCAGCAGAGAATCAACAAATAGTTCCCTTAATTCTTGCCCATTTTGCTGTGATTTTTGCTGTTCTGCAAAGTTCCCAGGCACTTGCCTGCTGTTGAGCTTATGAATATTCCCACTCAAGTCAACAGACTGCTTAAGTCCCGTGGAAGACGTCCTGATCTCCTGAAATATTGAGTAAATGTCTCGCAGGCTCGGCAGTTAAATCTCTTTTTTTCCCCCAGCTTGGTGTATCACCTCTCTGGGGGAAGCACATAATGTGCCGTGGGGTTATCACCATCATCTGTAATGTTTCTAAACAAACAGCTGCTGTTGGAAAGGAAACGTTTCAGCCCCCCTTGGATTTCTGATTCATGCTGCTGAATGGCAAACACGGAGCAAATTACAGGAATACTCCAGCTCTGGACTTGGACATCTAAATAGCATCTGGTTCTTTCCAGCCAGTTTTGGAGTGCTGTTAAAAGCTGTTGCTCCCACTTCATTCGATTAATTTGCTGCCCCCACCTTCTTTCTTTTTTTTTTTCTTTTCTTCTTTTTTTTTTTTGTTCCTTTTACAGTCCTACAAAGAAATTGTCAACTCCCATCCCCATCACCCAGTGAACTGGCACAAAAACTACGCCCTGGCCTGCGAGAGGATGCTGCGCTTCCACCGCGGGCACGGGGATCCCGAAGCGCTGCTCTCCGAGACTGTGAAACATTTCCTGCTCTACACTGAGAAGGCAGAGGATGATCCCCAGTGCCAGGACATCCTGCAGGCTGTGCAGCACCTCAGGGAAGAGCTGCAAGGGCTGAGGAGAAGGAAAGCAGAGCTGAGGCACAGAGCTGGGTAGCGCCTGGTCCTGCTGAAGTGTTGAAGTCGGGAGTTGAAATCTGAATTCGTTCTTGGCAGCGTGAGAGTGGTTTTAAGAGGTGGCAGAAATGGCAGCAGAGAGGAAATCAAGTGTGATCCCCTCTGCAGGAATGTGGTGATGTTCGATTTCTGTTGCCAAATGAACTTTTTTGGGGGTAGGGGAGAATCTCGTTCACCACTAAATAAAATAGCAGGTTTCAAAAAGGAGAGTTTTACAAGAAAACTATGAGCTTGTACTGTGAATATATGTATGTTTTATGAATGCAGCATCCATTCTAGATGTAAAAATGTATTTAGCATTTTATTGTTTCCTCTGTTGCTGAGCCAAGAGGTTTCCTAAAGCCATTTTTCATTAGCTGTGTTGTGTCTGTGTGTTTTTGTGGTGGGTTTCTAGCAGGACAAGCTGTGACAAGCTGTGGGATGCCCACAAGCTGTGCCCTGCCAGGAGCCTGGTCATTGGGTGTTTTGGGTGTGCTCTGAGCCCTGGCTGTGCCTGTGCCGAAGGGCACAGCAGAATCATAATGGCAGAATCCCAGAATGGTTTGGGTTGGAAGGGAACTTAAATCTCATCTCATTCCAACCCTCTGCCGTGGGCAGGGACACCTTCCACTATCCCAGGCTGCTCCAAGGCCTGTCCAGCTTGGCCTTGAACCCTTCCAGGGATGGGGCAGCCACAGCTTCCCTGGGCACCCTGTGCCAAGGCCTCACCACCCTCACAGGGAAGAATTCCTTCCCAATATCCCATCCAACCCTGCTCTCCTTCACTTTGAAGCCTTCCCCCCTTGTCCTGTCACTTCATGCCCATGTAAGTAGTCCCTTTCCAGCTCTCTGTAACCCCTTTAGGTCCTGCTGGAATGGAGTGGATAGAGACCAACCCGTTTTTTCCTGCCTCCCTTGCTTTTTCAGAGATGGCTGCTTTCATTCCCTTGGGATTTTATGATGGGATGGTCTTTATTGCTTAGAGTTCCAAC
Organism: Anthoscopus minutus; assembly: GCA_013399455.1. NCBI lineage: Eukaryota > Metazoa > Chordata > Aves > Passeriformes > Paridae > Anthoscopus > Anthoscopus minutus. The sequence continues at coordinate 136,569 of VWYI01013320.1, forward strand.
AGTGAGCAAGCAACTCAGGTATTTTCCCTAGCAAAGGGACTCTGCTGGCAACAGTGTGACATCTCCTGCACTGGGGTGGAGAGACTGTGGTCCTGAGACCCCACATGGGACATAAGAACAGCTCCCATGGGATGCTGCTCCTCTGGGATGCTGCTCCCCTGGGATGCTGCTCCTCTGGGATGCTGCTCTTCTGAGATGCTGCTCCCCTGGGATGCTGCTCCTCTGGGATGCTGCTCCCCTGGGATGCTGCTCCTCTGGGATGCTGCTCCTCTGGGATGCTGGTCTCTCCATGGGTCATGACATCCGTGCTGTGTCCTCTTTCTGTGTGAGCCCAGAATCCCCATCTGCTTTTCCATATCCTTGTGGCTCCTTTCTGGGTTGCCAGAACTGCAGTTGTGGAGATATCAGGGCTTTAACCAAAATAATTGGATGTGAATCCACCCTGCTTTTCAATCTGCCCCAACAGCCAAGTGACTTCTGGGGTTAAGAAGAACTCAGCTTCTTCTTTTCAATAAAAATGTCATAAAATATCATGTTTTTCAATATTTTGTCAGTTAACAGTATTTCAAATGCTTAAAACAGACCCAAAATCTGGTGGTGTTCCTGTAAAGCTCTGTTCATCTAAAACTTCATGTTATTCTGTGGTTTTATATCTGCAGCCCAGTGTTTTGCAGGAGACAAACTGCTGCCAGGCCAGGATTTCTTTTGGACTGGTGAAATTATCAGAGAAGAAAGAAGTACTTCTGTAAAGATCACATTATCAAACAGCATCTCTGGAGAAGACTGGGGTGGGTGCAGGAGCAAGGGGTGTTGAAGGTGGATGCTCTGCTGGTCTGGAGTTTGAGGTGTGTGTAGGGACACCTGGCCACTATTCCTAATAGATCTTTTTAAGAGTAGACCACTTCTCTCTTTCTTTCCAAGAGCTGATTTTTCCAACTTTCACTGAATGCTTCCCATACAAAAATCAAGCTACTATCTATGAATCTCTTAACTCCAGCTGCAAAATAACATCCTTTACTTTTCATCCTCTCACTCATGATTCATTTCCATAGCAGTTCCCTTTAATTCCTATGTGCCATTCCTGTATGAACAGCAGATGAGAAATGAGCAATAAAAAGACAGAAAACTTTGGCTTCTGGGTTGCAAAGTCACAAAGCAGAGGGGTGAGAGGGAAGAGGAGCAGTTCAGGGGTGTCATTTTAACTCTTTGTGTTGTCATTGACTACATTTCAGGTCGGCTGTGCCTCACTTCAATCTCTTCCTTCCTCTCAATCCCCGCAGAACTGTTTGTACAGAGCGAGGGAATATCACACATTCCTCTGTGCAGCTTTCTCAGGGAGGGCTTTCTCCTTCCCTTCTCCAAACCAGTCCTTAGAAAAGCATCAAGAATCCAATTTTTGAATGCTTTTGTTACCTGCATTATTGCAAATCCATTCAAGCAAATATACTGAGCTGAGGGTTTTCTTTATCTTGATTAGATGCCCCTCCTTAGCTGCATAGTCTTGAGATAATTGGAAGCTTTTGTGCATCCCACTATCTGCTCAGGAGAAAAGAGGGGCTGTTCTGAATAAAGTATCATCCTATATTGTAATAAACACTAGTGGTGGCTACTAAAAGGACTTTACCACTAGCAAAAGCCTTCCCAGGTGTGAAGAGCAGTGGGATGGTGATGCCTTTTTAGGAAGAAAATCAGAACCCTGCCGGTGATGTGCTCTGTTCCCTTATAAATCCTGCGTGCGTGAGATGCAGGGGTCTGTGCTGGGTGTTCAGCACAAGATATGCCATGGAGGGGGAAATACCCAGCACTGATGGAACTTCCAAAATTCCTTCCCCTGAACCTGTTCAAATGAGATTTGCTGGTGCTCGCAGACGGAGCCGTTGCGTGGATGTTGCCGAGCCTGTTGGCTAAAAGGCGCTGCGGAGGGATGCTGGCAGAGTTTAATTTTTATCAGCTCCTCTTAGGTGGCACCCTGAAGTTTATCAAACAAGCAAAGCTGATTTGCTCTTCGTTAGTCTCAGTTGCATGAATCGGTTGCCAAGTAAACAGGATTTTGCATTTCCTAATTACTTTCATATTTGTGTTTTACCTCTATTTGTTCTCTTGCAAAATGGGCCCTAATAATTAGTCAGGCTCCTGCTGCCTAGACCTCAGAAAAAAAAAAAAAAAAAAAAAAGGAGGTGGGGGCAGAGGGGAAAAAAGACTTCTGAGGGTCTTTTCTCCCTTATAAATTCATTTTTGTTACAAGCATCTTTTATACATATTACTAAAGGGAGCGCACTAAGAAATGCAAATAATAGTTCTTTATTTTATTATGACAGTTAATTAATAGCAACCTGTTTTAATGAATAAAGTCACTCAGAGTCCTTCAGCACTTCCTAAGCAGAGGCCAGAATCTGTAGGGATTCTTTTTTCCCCCCCATTGTATAGCTCCAAGACTCGGTGCACTATATAGGGGCTGTATAGAAATGCTCGCTAATGAAGAGGGAGGGTGAGGAACTTGTCTGCATTCAAAGATCACTGGTGAGTCATTCAGCGAGAAAAGGCCCCTTGCTAGGAATAGTCACAGTTCCGCGGCATTGTGCTAGCAAAAGGGTTTGATCAAAGGTCTCCTGCCGAGCTTGCATGGTTTCCTTTCATACGACGACCATAATTAAAACCACTAATTCTCTTTTAAAATGCTGCAGGATGCCATGTAGGCATCTGTCTGGAGTGTCCTTTGTGCTGTCGGGAGCTGTTAAGGACCAGCGCCGAGGGCTTTTCAGCGACATGCCAGTCAGGAAGGTGATTCGACATAAGGGTGCCTCTGAAGGCTTGACAGGGCCTTGACTACACAATTCCAGCTGAATTTGCCCCTTGTCAGCTGCCAGTAAATAAATCTCAAAGAAGAAGGAGGAGGGGGGAAAAGCTGAAGTTTCATTACCTGATCCCCGGGGCTTTGTTGGTTTTGGCATCGCCCAGGGGGAAGCCCTCGCCCCTCGGGGCCGGGAGCTGGAGTTGGCCATTGGAGACCCCGGCGCCCGGCGTTTGAAGACCGTCAATACTTGTAACAGTTCAGCTGTTAGGAAGACAAATAAATGGAAGAGCCCATTAATCCCCTTTGGGTACTCGGTGCCTTTTGCCCTTTTATCACAGCCTTATTAGGTTCCTACTCATCTTGAACCAGGAGGGATGAATTGAAGTTGTTGAGCGCTAATTGGCAAAGACTTTTCATTGCGGGCCAAGAACTTTCACTGACTTGAAAGTAACTTCGCCACGGGGAGGATCAGCAAATTTTTTGCCTTGCCATTAAAACAAAACCCCCAAAATCCCATTGGGATTTGATGTGGTGTTTAAAAAAAATACTAAAAAAATATACAGAAAAGGAAGGAACTGCTAAATTGTTGGGCTCATCTTTCATGGGGATGTTGGCAACTTGTGTTTGCTCTTTAAAAGAGAGTGATGGAGGAAGATGTGGCTCAGGGAGATCCGCCCTGAAATGCAGTTGGAATTCATGTATCCTATAGGTGGGAATTACCCAAACCTTCTCATGGGGACAGGCTTCCCAAAAGCAGCGGGAGATGCTGTGAGGGGGCACCATTGTTCTGGACAGTCTGGAATCATTCCAGAGTGAAGCAGAGCAGTGCTGAGGTTTCCATATGCCAGGAGAGAATTCTGGCTGACCTAGAGTCATCCGTGGGTTTAGTGGTGGGATTTACAGATAGGAAGTATTTCAGTGTGGAAGCACTTGAATGTTGTTGTGTGAATTGGTTTTTAATGTTGATTTTGGTAGGTGCTACATGAATTTGAAGGTACTTATTGACCTCTCTCCCCACACTGCATATTTTAAACAAAGACTAAAACTTTTGCAAAGTTATGAAAGCATCTTGTACACGGGAAGTGAGAATGTCATGGAAGACATTGAGTTGGGGGGTTTTAGAGCACAAAATCCCACTGATGTGTCCCCCAAACTCTGCATTTGAGGGACTCCTGAACCAAGGTGCCCACACTAAGAATGGCACCTCGCACTGGGATGCCAGTGCCTGTACCCTGCAGAACCCACACCATTTTTCCAGGACAGGGAGCTTGGCATGGTGCTACCTGAGCAAACAGGAAGCTGAGGGTCTCCCATCATGCAGTGGAGAATGAAAACATCATTGTCAATACCCTCGGAAAGGCTGTTTGGTTTGGAATTGCCTGATGGATGAGTGCTGCTCCTGCCAGGTGGCTGTGAGACACTGCCTGGCTCCACAGCCACCAAGAGCCACTCGGTAGTGGAGGGTGCTGGTGGCACCACATTGTCCCTTCTAAGGAGCATTTGAGTGTTCTTGGTTGTTCTGGAGTTGTAGCACATTGCTTCTGGTCAAATCAGCTTGCTGAAATTTGGGGAAAAAAACATGTAAGAGAAGCATGGGTTTGGGTGGGTTTGGGGGTGTTTTCTGTCATATTCTTTGATGTAGAAGTAAAGGCACTTAAAAAATTAAAAAAGACATCTGACGAAGTCCTCTGCTCATGAAGCCCAGGGAGGATCTCTTGCCTGCTTCAGGCCTGAAGGATCTGGCTGCCCAAATTTTTTCCCAAAATTTATTTTTAGTCCCTTTCTGCTTCTTGAAGCTCCTGTTACATTCGAAGTTGACTTTTCAATAAAGGCCTTTTGGAAACAGAGTGAAAACAAAGAATGAATATGGAATCACTTTATACAGATGAGTGGAGGGAATTTGTGCTGGTGGAGGGCTGGTTGGAGAGGGTGCTGTGATTGACAACATCCATCCATCCATCCATCCATCCATCCATCCATCCATCCATCCATCCATCCAACCATCCATCCATGCATCCATGCATCCATCCATGCATCCATCCATCCATCATCCATCCATCATCCATCCATCCATCCATGCATCCATCCATGCATCCATCCATGCATCCATCCATGCATCCAT